>RJWH01004670.1:0-99839 GCA_004363575.1 Solenodon paradoxus
GAGAGAGAGAGAGAGAGAGAGAGAGAGAGAGAGAGAGAGAGAGAAGAGAGAGGGCAAGAGAGAGAGAGAGGGCGAGAGAGAGAGAGAGAGAGAGCTGTGCTTAGTGAATCTAATTGATGGAATAAATGTAAATAATTCTGAGTGTAAAGAATAGAGCAATATGGAGCAATAAAAGAAGACAGCTGTTTTTTCCCTAGAACTCCCAGCCTCTGTGTGCCCTGAGTGACCTAGGATCTAGAAAGAGCAGTGCCTTCAGAAGATGAGTGGTATCCTTATGATATGGTCATGGAGGGAATCCTTGTGACAATTCTATTTCTTCTCTCCAACTTATGACATTATGCTTCTGTGAATGTTTTAAATAATCAAAGTTATTATAACTTTACTTCTGGGGGTATTAATAGTTTTTGGGAATCAGGGATAGACCTTCAGGGAGCAATTTCATATCAAGGGACATTTGACTGCTGTTACCATTAATTACCTGCTGATCTCTAGTATTAAAGTCTGCTAGGCTAGAGCAGGTATTTCTAAAGTAGAGTGTTGGTTCTCTGCCAGGATTACAGAACCAGAGATTCCAAAGTAAGTGCTTAGGGATCTTTTTTTTTTTTTTTTTAACTCCTCTGGAATTCCGACCTTGGAACTCTCTTACAATAAAACAATCCAGATATTATAGAAGATAGAATAATTTATTTGAATTTTTGTTCCTATGTAAAGATCAGAAATTTCTGCCCATAGAAAAGGTAAATAGCAACAATGGGAATACACACATACACACAAACATAGAGGAGAGACAGACAGAGAGAGAGAGAGAGAGAGAGAGAGAGAGCAAAAACCCATTGACAAAGTGAGTGAAAGGTATGAAAAGATACTGAATATTAAAGGGTACAGTGACTTTTAAACCTGTGAAAATATATAAAACTTCACTCACAAAAGGATCATTGTAAATTAAAAATACACTGATGCCATTTAGCAAAATGTCAAAAATTCCAAGTTTGATACTGTGTTGACTCTGCTGCAGGGAAATAGGCATCTCTCATATTTGCTTTTGGGAGTGTAAGCGGATGCATTTGCTATGGAGAACAGTATGGAAATATTAATTAATATTACAAATGCCTTTTTTTACCCAGAAAATCCTTGTATAAGCATATTTCTGTCCTTTCTCTCAGAAAGGTGCAGATGTCTTGGATATTTTAAAATATCTTAATGTTTTTCTTTTGTGTCTATTTGAGTTTTTTCAATCTTCAATCTTTTCCTTTAATACATCAAAATTTATCTTTATTATTTCTTAAAATATTTCTTTCTTGCCTTATGCTTTTTTTGCACCAATTTTGTCACTTTTACTTTCTATTTCCTTGCTTATTTTTCTATTTTATTTTTATAAAGTATGTTCTGTTGAATTCAAGTATTTAAAAGCTCTTATCCAACCAACCTTAGTGTCATTATGTCTATACACCCTCAATCTAAGCACCTTTACAAAAGTTTGTCACAGGTTTTGGTTACATTTTCATATCTAAATCCCCTTCTCCTTATTTTTCTGCTTCATTTCTGTTCATTCTTTCATCATGGTTGTTTTCTGAGGAAAGAGCTAACAGCTTGGACTAGTTCAATATCTAGACAGGGTCTCAACTGATGCTTAAGTACATAAAGTTCAAGGACCACTATTCTAAAGCTTAAATAAATGCTTCATATCTTCATTGGATCTGTCTTCAAATTCCAGCTCTATCATTTAGAACATGTCTTTGATTCATTGAATGCTGACATCTCTAGGAAGATGAGAAGAGGACCAATATTGCCAGAGGATAAGAAAGAAAAACAATATTTTTTTGACTGATGACCAGTTCCTTCATTTACCAGACTTAATGTATGAAGTAGAAATGGTGTTAAATGTGTACTTGAACCTCTCCAATGCATGAGTCACTGTGTGAAAGGTGTTCCAGATATAGAGTATTGCAAATAGATATTAACTTAAACTTCCACAGTCTAAGCGAGACAGATCATTGTAACAAAGACCTTAATAGCAGTCAAGTAGAGAGAAAAATAGCAAGAGTCTAAGAAGAATATTCTACTGCTTATATCCACTACATCCAAAATTCTCTCCTCTGTCCACATGAAAACCAGTTTGGGTAACTATGTCATCTTATGAGTTTCTCTTCTGCTAACTTTCAAGTTCAACAGCCTAGGGAAAAGAAAAGACAGTTCTGTGTAAACCTGTGAGCTATGTGTGTCATAAGCCAGGGTCTTCATCTCCCTCTCGCCCCTTGCTTCTGTGTGAGGGTATTAAAGTTCTCCCTCTTCACAGGAAACAATGTTCTGCACTCCTACATCTTCCTCCCTAGGCTCCTGTTTTGGGATCTAGCAGAGTCAGAATAAACTGATCTAGAAAAAAAAGAGAGAAATCTATTTCTACTAAAAAATTACTGCTAGGGATTCTTGTGTTAGAGAAAAGTCCATGGTTGTGCTAGACAGACTGAGCATGACTCCCTTATTTATTTATTTTTGAACAGAGGAAAGTGTTGCTCCCTCCACCCTTTCTCCACTTTGTGGGAATATTTCTTTGGAAGACACAGCCTTGACCTTCTGCCTCGGAAAACTGCCCAGTGGACTGACATCGCGGGAATTTGCTGAGCTTGTTGTGCAGGTCATCTAATTCTCGGCATAAGGGTTCTGGGCAGGAAACCTTTTATATTTCTTTGATGATGAAACCAAAATCACCAGTCCAGGAAATTGAGATGGTATTTCATTAACACATCTTTCCCAGAAAATAGCCTGATGCCAGGCAACCACTAGTATTGCTTTTATAGTCTAAGCTAGCTCATATCACCTCTATCAAGCACTGTTCCAAGTGTGTTATTATCTAAAAGCCACAGCCCTTAACTTGCAGTTTCAAGCAGTTCTCACTTTCATCTCTAGGAAAATATTGCTGCATCTATATCCATTGTATCTCACCTCTAAAGACCTGAAGGAGAAAGTAGAATTACCAAGCCTCTGAGAAATAGCCAAATATATAATGTAGGTAAAATGAAAAAGATAATTTATTATAAAAATATTATTAGGCATGGATTTAGAATGTATTATTGGTATTCTTAGAATTACCATTGCTGCATTATTAATAATATATTGCAAGTATATTTAGAACAACTCAAAATCTTTTTTTGTAACCAAGTTGACTATAGAACCATAGCTAATTTGTATTTACTAATAAATATATACCAGAAACTCTTTTTAATGGCTTATGTATCTAACTCACTTTATGTTTGCTTTTTTAAGTGAGGACATTGATGAACAGAGAGGTGAGACAATTTGCAAAATTCTTATAGATAGTAAGTGGGAGAGATGGAGTTTGAACTCAAAATCTAGTTATAGATTCTGTACTCTTAATCCCTGTTGCAATGCTGAATGAAAGTTCAGTGTGCGCATAAAGGAAGTAATTATTTGATAAGTATAAATGAGTTTAAATAAGACTGATCAAACTTTTCACATATTTTATTTCAATATTGACTTTTGAATATTTAGATTTAAAAAGTGTTTGAACCCATTACAAATTTACACAATAGTTGCAAGTCTAATACAAAGAACTTTATACTTTTTCCCCTGAGCTATTTGAGTTGGGACCAGATGCTCTACCATCTCTGCATAATTTAGTGTCTTCTTCCTTTAGAATCCCACATATACATAATAATAGCTGTCAAAGTAAGTAAAGCAGTTTTATGCAGATACATTTCTACCATATTCCTCAGATACTCTTTATATTCTGCCAATAGTGCAAATAATAACCTTTATAGGAAAATGACCTGTTTGGTATCATGTGTTAAACTTAGTTGTTATGTATTTTTTAGTAAGATTTTTTTGTACCCAATAGAAATTGGGTTATAACCTTCACCCATTTTTTCTGCTCCTTTCCCTGACAACCATTATTGTGCTCTTTGTTTCTACGAGTTGGCTTTTTTTTTTTTAATCCACATATAATATCAGATTATACAACTTTTGTTTTTCTCCGTTTGACTTAATTCACTTAGTATAATGTCCTCAAGATCCAACCATATCACAAACACCAGGATTTCCTTTTTTAAAAAAATGGTGGAGCAATATTCCATTATGTATATGTACCACATTTTCTTTATCCAGTCATCTGTTATCCAGGCCAAAGGATGAAATTAGATGCTTATCTTACACCACTAACAATTCTCCTTCCAATTTCGCTGTGTGGGGTTTTCCCCCATACTACCAACAAATTCTGACACCATCTGGGTATACTACAACTCAATTAATTTCACCTGTTCTGACCAACAATCTGCAGATATGAGGTTCCCACAATGCCTACTTTGGGTTAAGTTAATTTATTAGAGCAGCTCAGAGAAATCAGGGAAAGTTATTACTAGATACTGATTTATTAGAAAGAAGGTTAAAAGATATGAATCAACAGTCAGATGAAGAGCTACATAGGATGAAATCTTGAACAAAGGAGTTTCTGTCCACAAGGAGTTTGGGGACTGGTCTCAGCAGCTCTTAGATGTGCTCTGGCTCACCAACCTGGAAGCAACCTGAAATTGATCATTTTAGGATTTTTATGGTAGTTTCATTACAAAACCATGATTGATTAAATCATGGACCATTGGTAATTAAATTCAATCTCCTCCTTCCCTTCCGTGGGGATTGGGAGAAAAGGGATTGAAAGGTTCTCCTTTCTAATGACAAATTTTTCACTCTGGTGACCAGCCTTCATCCTTGGATGTGGTCTAAAAGCCACTTCATTCACATAGCAAAAGATACCTTAGTTGTCCTGGTCAGTTAGGAAGTGACAAGGGTTTTAAGAATTCTGTGCCATATATGGGGATCAAACCAACTATATATTTCTTATTATAGACAACAGTGTTATAATCATTCACAAAAATTAATTTGGAAGGTATTTAACATTTAAATGTAAGATCTGAAACTATACAACTCCTGAAAGGAAATGGGGAGAATGCTCCTTGACCTTGGTCTTGACCAAGATTTTGTGGCTACAAGACCAAAGTATAAGCAACAAAAACAAAAATTAGTAAGCAAAACTCCATCACAGATAAGACTTCTGCACAGCAAAAGAAATAATCAACAAAATCTGAAACAACCTAGAAAATAAAAGAAAACATTTGTAAACCACATATTTGTTAAAGGGTTGATAGCCAAAATTTGTGAAGAAATTTTGCAACTCAATAGCAAAAAATGAACAAACCAACTTTTAAGAAAAGGGCAAAGGACCTAAATAGATATTCAAATGGCTTACAGGTACATGAAAAAGTGTTCAATCAAATACCTTTATAAGGCGCTTTGTGTGATAAGAATCAAAATGGCCTCTATCCACTAATGGCCATTAAAGACACCACTAATCACTAACCATCATGGAAATGCAAATCAAAACCACACTGAGTATACCTCACACTTCTGAAATGGCTATTGTAAGACAAACACACACAAAAATAGGAAATAATAAGTGCTGTCCAGAATGTGGAGGAGAGGACGTTTGTGCACCCCTGCACCATGGGAAACAGTATGGAGTTTCCACAACACAATTAAAGCAGAATAACCCTGTGATGCAGCAAGCTCCTTTCTGAGTATTTATCTAAAGAAAACAAACACTAACTCAGCAAGGACTTTGGAAGTGCACAAATTCCTGCTCATTTTCACTTGGTAGGAATTGGATAACAATACCACCGTTAAATGCAAATATGGCCTGTGGTCTAGCTGGTGGCCTTGTGCCTGCTGGAGCTTGTTTAAGGGCTATGTGTGATTTACTAACCAAAGGAAAAGGGAAGGACTGTGTGGCCGTTCAATTTATTGTGTCATAATACTAGAAAATAATTTAGAATTTAAGAACATGCACACACATGCCACACACACAAATACCTTGGTGGCTGGTTTCTACAACTTATAAGTTAAGGGATATGTGTAGTTAGTCCTTGGAGATACTTGAACTCTTTCAGGGAAGTAGAGCACATGTTGGTCTAGAGCTTGAGATGTAGTAAAATAAAAACAAAATGGTGAGAGAAACAGAAATGTATTAGTTTCTCTTCCCTTCTTCCTGATTTCTGTTTTTAGCACTCATTTTTGTCTCCGGATTAATGCAGAAATGAACTAGGTCAGTAAAAATATTCCCATGGTATGAATTTTCTCTCTTAAAATAAAATGAAAATATTCCCTTTTTGATGGTCAGGATATCATCTACTTTACACAAAATGGTGTGATTTGCCATTTTAAGTTTACCAATATGTTAATAGAAGTAACAGCAACAACCAAGTCTTTCCTCTGTGCATGTGTGTGTGTGTGTGCGTGTGTGTGTGTGTGCGTGTGTGTGTGTGTAATCCATTTTGTTAGATCAACTATCTTCTGTATGTCTCCAGATAACTCATTTTTCTCAGGCTTCATGTTTCTTTCTTCAACTTTCTTTCTTTCTTTCTTTTCTTTCAATACTTTCTATTTAGTCATCATAACAGCTTCTATATACATTCAAAAGGAAGTGGTGGACTTGGGAGACATACTATTTTGCCCACTGATAATGCATGTTCATATGGAATAATGGTCCTCTTGTCAGACTATATGTTTCTGTGACACGAAAGATTATTTCTTGGATCCTCTCTTACATGTATTTTTTTGACCGCCAATCTACTTGATATTTTCCGCAGAGAGTTCTATGAGTTTTGAAAACATTGACAATGCATCTACTCACCTAGTGGAGATTTTTGAAATCTGTGCTCTCCAAAGGGATTATTCCTGTCTTCTTTTAACCAGTCTACTTGTGGCACCAATTTTCTCCCTTTAAGCTAAGGTTTGCAGTGGCAAGTGTATCTTTCATAGACTATCATTAAGGCGAAGCAATCCGGAAGGCCCTGAAGGCTCATTTTCTCTCCACTTCTAGGGCCTAGAAAAAGCTGGCTCAGCAGGTCTGAGTTAGTTCAACTGATAAACAGGCTGAGACCAGCTACTGAACTTTAGACATTTTCTAACAGCCCTTTTCTTGGGTCAGAAAGCTTCTGTTGTCACATGGTGGTGCTGATATGTCTTGTTCCTATAAATATGCAGAGCCCTGCTGGAGTGTGCCCCTCAAGGAGAATTTTTTATGGTGTTCATCCAATTATGCTTAACCTAAGTACAACCTGTATGGGTATTTGATGGCAGAGGGGGATCATTTGTGTTCTGCTAGCTTTCTTCTTGTAAGTTTCCTCTCTATACACCCTCTTATTGACACAGTTGGCATAAGTGAAATGTGTCTCTAAGCCCCTTTGTGTGATAATCAAAATGGTCACTAGGAACCAATTCCCACTAAAATCACCACCAATTTTGAGTAACTCATATCCAGGGTGCTGCTCTAATTCAGAGGGTCCTAAAAGCACAACCACTGTGGCCAATGTGTTTTACATGACAAAGAAATGCCATTCATGCCCCTGATAACCCACTGCTACTAATGCCTTTTACTTTAGGTGTCTATTGACATTATTGAGGGGAAGTAAATTTATTTTATTCATCTTGCTTTTTTAAGTCTTTTACCCAAGAAGAAAATGGGTTCCTGAGGGGATAAAATAGAGCATAATCAAACTTATAAACCACTCAGTGCTCAAAATTCATCTCTCCTTTTTGAATCAGTTCTAGAACCAAACTCATGTAACTCCTTTTACCTTCATCTGATTTTCCAGAAATCGTCAAGTATCCCACCAGTCCCCAGTCAGACCTGGCTTTTCTAAACTCCTAGGATCCACAGAACTTCCACCTCAGACTGAATTTCAGACACATTCATTCCTCCGCATTTAGGTGTGCCACTGCCACCTCAAAGGTAACACATCCAAGAATGAATGCATCCTCCACCACGGTCTTCTCTGACAGCCTGCCTCTTTCAAGTTCCTCACTTAACCAAAGACTGGCCATGTTCTTTATCTTCTTCTCCTTCTTTCCCCCTTCCTCTTCCCCTTCCTTCCCTTTCTTCCCTTTTTCTACTCCTGATTCTTTTCCTTCCTCTTCATCCCCTCCCCCTTCTTGCCCTTCCCCTTCCTCCTCTTCCTTCCCTTCTCCTCCTCTTTCCCTCCTCCTCTTCTTCCTCCTTCTTCATCTTTTTCTTCTTCTCTTATGATGAAACTCAATTAAAATTTACCACCTAAATTTTTCTCAAATCTGTTCACATAGCTCCAATCTATTTTCTACTATCTGTATTCAGAGTGCCAGTATCTTTGATAGATTACTATAAAAACTTCATTGAAGTTCTCCCCAACTTCACACTGTTAGCTTCCAATTCATTCTTTGTAGAGCAAGTCTATTTTCCTGTAACATAAATCTGATCATATCATTCTCTTTTCAGACTCTTTAGAGTTTTCTTTTTCTCCAACATTGTTAACATGGCCTATAAAATTATGTAGAACTAGGTTCCTGCCTATTCCTTTTGTCTCCTCTAATCTTAATCTTTTTATCCCTACTTTTATAATTAATAGCATCATTTTCCTATGATCTTGTTTGATTCGTTTCCCTCCTTCCTCCCATAAATGTAATTTTCAAATAAGACCTTAATTTGCTACTTTAAATGTGTATCTTAGAATCATCCCATTCTCTTTATGCTCACTGCATACACTTTTATTCCCATTCACTTGTCTTATTCTGCTATGAGAAGCTGCTAGGCTGGAAGCAGGACTTCACAGGCATAGGGTTCTGCTGCACAACTACCCCATGCTCATTTCTCTAGTAAAAATAGTCTGCCTTGCTCTCTCCCATTCTTAAAGTCTATGTTCAAGTTTTCCTTCTTCATTAAATCCATATCAAACTAGTTCACAGAATTCTAAGCTCCTACTACACATTTACATGTATTATTATAATGCTATAATCACCATAAATGTGTTTTTAATTTATGGGCTTTTAATCATATGAAGCAGCATGAAACATTGTGGTAAATAGTGCTCCAAATATATATATATTCCTAAATTTTGAAACTCTGCCCTATCTATCTTTCTCTTTCCCAGCTACACATTTATTCTCTCTTCTTCCTTCCCTGGCCATTCTGACAACTGACTCTGCAAGGAAAAAAGTATTGCTCAAGCAGTAAAATGGGAATCAGGGACATATCCCAGGGCCCATGTGTTTGGGGTGGAGTTTTCAGTGGAAAACTTGTCCTTATGTCTACATGAAAGACTCTTTTTCCAGAATCCCTCCTCTTGAATTTTTTTTAGATTGTTTCTTTCATTTTGTATGATTTGTAGTGTTTTTTTATTCTTTCCAATGCAGTAGGTATGTTAGGCTGATCTATAGCATTCATCTCTTGGAGGAGAGTCTTGTATATACATACTGGATATGGTCACATCCGCATGTGATATGAGGAACTATTGCAGCCATTTTGCTCCCAGGGGGAAATTGAGAGCAGAATTAAGACTTGGAGACAGTTAGAGTGTGAAGATGGTAAAAATATGGATTAAAAAGCAGCTGGCTGAATTAGGTAGCCCTGGAGCTATCTTACAAACTTGTTATCTGAGAGAATATATTTTCAGCATTACTTAAGCCATTTCAGTTAAGTGTTCCTTTTTTTGCTCTCTACAGGAGAACCATACCTTATCTTGCAAGAACCTGTTGCTATGGCACACTAAAAATAGCCCCTAGTGGCAACTATATTCTAATTTGCAGAATTAAAATTTACAGATGTAAATATTTCACTTTTTGTGGTAGAAGAGACTTCACAGACTTTGAATTAGGTTAAGAATCTTAAAATGGAGAGATTATATGTGTGGGACCAATGTAATTACAAAGTTTCTTATGGGAGGAAGACAAAGTTGTGTGTGTGTGTGTGTGTGTGTGTGTGTGTGTGTGCATGTGAATGTGTGTGCGTATGTATGTGCGTAGGAAAGCGGGGGCAGAGATTAGAAGATGCTCTATCATACCACTGGCTTTGAAGATGGAGAGTGGGGCCATGAGCCAATAAATACAAGTAGATTCTAGAAGTTAGAAGGTAAGGAACCAGACTCTCCCGCAGAAGAAATTACACAAACAGTAATTTCATGACTTCTGATCTCCAAAACTGTAGGATAATAAGTTTGTGTTGCTTTAAACCAACTGAACCTTCATCTCCTCCTGTCTCCCCAGAGGTCTGGTGGGGGGCACTGAATATTCCAGCCCTCTAATCACGTTTGGTTTTCCTGGCAACCAGTCCTCATCCTTGGGTACTTTACAAAAGGCATCTCATTAATGTAAGCTCAGAAGCTCTCAAAAGGGGCTTATTATGAATAACAAGACACTTTTACCACTCATTACTTAGAAAATTCCAACAGTTTTAAACAAGGAATAAAGAATAAATGTATATTTCTCACTATAAGTCACAATGTCCCTCTGAGAACAATATCAGTTTCCCCTTGTAGAAGAATGAAAAGTGGTACACCCCCAAAGATATCTGTGTCTTAATTTATGGAACCTAGAAATGTGACCTTATTTGTTAAAAGGGTCCTTGCAGTTTGATTAAATTAAGGATTTTGAGAAAGGAGGTTCATCCTAGATTGCACAATTGGCCCTAAGTGCCATCATGTAACACAGAGGCACAGAGAGATTTGATATAGACAGAAGATGGGGTGGTGATGATCATGGAGACTGGAATGATGAAGCCACAAGTCAAGGAATGCCAACAGCCACCAAAACTAGAAGAGGCAATGAATGGCTAGGCCCCTGCAGCCTCTAGATAGGACAGAGTATTGCCTACATCTTGATTTAGTCCCAGTGACACTGATTTCAGGCTTCTGGCCTTCAGAAGTGTTAAACAATAAATTTCTGTTGTCTTAAGTTATCAAGTCTTTTTGTAATTTGTTGCAGGAGCCGTAGGAAAATAACACATCTTCAAATGGATGTATAAATTAAACACAATTCAAATGTTCCATTATATTTTTCTAAAGTTTGGAAAAATTATTCCAAAATTCTGAAGGAATAAAAACAAACCATAAAAAAATAATCATTTAGGCTTGCCCTAGTGGCTTAGTAGTTAAGTCTGCCAGTGTGATTCACATGCACACCAAGAATGTGGTTTGTGGACCAGAGCTGGGGGAGCAACCAAGACTAACAGCTAAATAAAGTAAACAAAACGATTTTTCTGTCTCTCTTCTTGCCTGCCTACTTGCCCTCATTCCTGCCTGCACCTTTCCTTTAAAAAGAAAAGGAATTTGTACCTCTGGATATTATATATATATATATATATATATATATATATGTGTGTGTGTGTGTGTGTGTGTGTATATTATATATATTTTATATATATATTTCAAATGAAATTGTAATTACCACATAAAAACAGAGATGCCAGTCATAGAATAAACCAAAAACTAAACTAAAATCCACCTATGCTATATAATCATTTAGAATATGATTAGATAGCATTTCAAATTGGTGAGGTAAGGATGGCTTATCAATAACAGATGTTGGGCACATTGCTGCTATTACCCATTTCTGAAGAGATAAGTTATACAATTGCCATGCTATGTATCAGAATTCCAGATAGATTAAATATGTATGGATAAGAATGTCTACCCAGAAAGAATTGCTAATAAAATTTTGCTTATCTGTAAGATAATACAATGAAGTCCCTTGAAGCAATAAGAAAAATATTTTATGGCCTGGAGAGATTATCAATTTCCATGTATTGTCAACTGAAGAAAGCAGGTAAAAAATATCATGTATATATTATCCTATTTAGAATTTTGTGTTATATGACAAATAAAATGATAGCAGGATTTTTTTCTGAATGGTAAGATTATAGACAAATTAGGTTTTCTTCTTTTTTGCTTATTTGAAATATTTTAACAATAAATATCAGTTGGTTCTGAAAAAATAATAGATGTATTTAAATTTATGACTGCTCTAGCTCAGTGAGAGCAAATTATCTCCTTTTTCAAGAATAAATTCTGATATGCCCAGTTGTAAAATATCTTGTTTTTATGGAGCACCTTCCTCTCTCTCAAGCCTTTGTGTATTATGTTCATTCATATTTATATTAATTTTTTTATTGGGCTGACTTTGATTTACAAAATAATCTAAGTTTAGATGTGCAGGTTCACTGGTCATCAAATATTTGATAATACGCCATGCATACCACTAAATCACCCATTCTTCCACCATGCTCCTCTGGACCCTCACCATTACCTACTCCTATGCCTCACCTCCTTCCCTCTACTTTTAATATTTCATTGCAATAAGTCAAGTAATATACAGATACATTGATTTCCATATTACAAATGAAGGCCTAAACTCAATCATCTAGTAAGCATCAAGACTGGCATTCAAAAGCATATCTGTCTTTAAAGTCCATGCCCTTATATGTAATACTAAAAGACTGGCAACAATCCAAATGTCCCTTGTTGGAAGCCAGTTAAATTACACGCATACATACTTTATCAAACTATAGCCATAAAAATAAAAATAAAGACTCTTTACATGGTGATAAGGAATTGTCTCTGAGGTGTAATGTTAAGTGAGAAAACAAGGTGCAGAAGGTATGTATAACATGACATCATTTATGTTAGAATAGAGTAAAGAAGAAAATATACTTCTAACATACATACATAAAACATCGGTTTTCTAATACATGCAACCAAAGTCATCTTAATTGATAAGAAGAAAAAAGAGTTCAGTATACCCAAGACAAGGACCAAAGGGTGAATGGAGTTAAGAGCTCTAGAGGGATTATCAATCTCTTTTGAGAGCATCCTCACCAGAAAGATATAAATTCACATGAGTGAAGAGACAAATAAGGAACTGAGAAAAACAATTAGGAAATTTTTCCTAGTAACTATAGGCAATTATCATTTATTGCTATGACTGCTAACTAGTATAGATTCTCAAGAAATAGCCACTCTTCTAGTCAAGGACTTTGAGTAGTTGATCAATCTGACCTATGTGCTGCATTGTTTATTAATAAGGAATTTTTAAAGAAAATGTGGAATGAGGTGGATGGACCTAAAATTTGGAAGTGTCAGCACAAGATTGCAGAACTGGCTCCAGAAAAAAAATTATAAAGAAATAGGATCTCTTAATAATAGAGCTGCTTGTATTTCACTTCTCATTCTCCATCATTTCTTTTTGTGCTCTGAGTATATTCTGTTTTCAGGGAGCTTGTCTGGAGGTTTTGGTGGGTAAAATAGCTACTCCTTTCTCCTTGTAGAATAACTTGCTCTTTTAGCTGTCAGGAGAATGTTCTTCAGCAGAGAAAGTTTTATGAGAGATACAGAAGGAAGAAAGGGCAGGTCAGCCAAATCAACTCTGTTGAAGTGAGAAATGGCAGCTCTGTCACTGATCTCCTTTAGATGATTTTTCTTAGGGCCATGAGTGGAGGAAGGAAATAGACTTGATCATGCTATTTCTCACCTTTCTCTGCTTGCAGACTAAGGCAATGAAGATAAAGTGTTCCTCGTTAGCCTGGAGTGTAGCCTGAATATAGACCCACTATGTATGGATTATCCATGAAAATTTTTCTTTCCTTTGCCCCAGATCTTGTCAGATTTACTGTTCTCTACTTCGCTCATTCAGTCATTCATTTCAGAACTGGGAAAACTCATTTACAACTGACTCCAGAACTTTTCTTTGGCTCTAGGCAAAGATCCACTCCCTAGTTGCTAGTTCCCCTATAACCCTGAGGCTCCAGAGGTGTAAACTCTCTATTTAAGGCTTCACCAGGCATTCCCTAGTCTACCCACGCCGTTTCCTCAGTATCCTCTCTATGTTTCTTAATTTCCAACCTCCAATGCCCATGCTTTACTTGAGGTTATCACCATCTTTCTAGATTTTTGATGTAAACATGTTTGCCTAAATAAGAAAATAATTGCAGTTTTTTTCATTACTGTTACTTGTTTTCTTAGAGGAGGTAGCCATCAAGGGCTCCACTATTCATAGCACATCCACGTCTTCTCTAATGAAGCTGGCATCTTAGCCATGGCTAAGGACTTCTGTCTAATTTGTTTCTTCCTATATGTTCTACCTCCACCTTAGATGGTTAATATTCCCTACAGCTACTATTCCTATAATCTTTAGCATTCTCCTTGCCCCTCTACAAAGCTAATATCCTATTACTAGTTCATACTTCTTTATATTAAATTTTCCCTGTTCAGATAATTACTGTAGTTTCTCTTTCCTGACTGGATATGAATAGATGTATCTTTGGAAGAAGAATCTCCAGAGTCTTGGCTCTTGTTTCCTGAAATGTATCTTCTCTACAGAATCTCCTTCTATTACTGAGGTCACTATCATGCCATCCTCAGGGAGAAAGAGATCCATTACTGCAGATTAATTTCAGATTGTGCTGATAGGAGGAGTGTCACCGATATGTCTTTACAGTTGTGGAAGAAAGGCGACATAACCTGTAAATAAATAATTGGAGCCCCACTCCCAAAAACTGGGTTGGAGCTAGAATAGAGAAGCATCGTCATCTTTCCAGTAAAGACATTGTCTCCATTCATGGACTACTTAAACACACAGGAAAGGAATATGTCATTGTAGAAACAATAGCATTGTAATTTAAGGAAAGAGAAAACAGTTACACTATCGCAAATCATATGGCAGAAATTAAATAGAATTTAGTTGATAATATCCATTTTGTGCATTTAATTTAGAAAGTGCTTGCAAGAGATCAATTTTTAGTACTAAAATAATATAAATGGACCTTGCACCTTGCTGTGTCCTCTGAATCATCTTAATTAGGTCATGCTAATGAGCAAAAACTCAGGGTGATACCAAAGCAATCAATTGTACAATGTGCACCGAATTACTTTATTAATAATATAACAGAATTTGTTTCCCACGCAGACGAAATTCAGAAGGGCCATATTTCTGTTCCATTTTCTTGATAGCTTTTAAATTAAGCTTGATACTATGTCACAGCTGTCAACATCCTCACCATTATTGTTATCAGCAAACTTTTAGTGCACACCCACTGTGTACACAGTACTGTAGGATTCATTAAGGGAAAAGAGCAATAATTTTCTGCCCTTGAGATAGTAGAGGAGTAATTATTTACTCCGCATACTCTAGTTCATTTACCAGTGAATGGGCAGGAGGTCTTGAAACCTAATACCCTGACATTTTTACACAAGTTCATTATCATTAGAACAATAACATCAACATTTCTGGGTAGGGCTTTCTTTATTTTAGATTATAAAGTCATATATTGACATATTGTACACAAATTAAAT
Source organism: Solenodon paradoxus (assembly GCA_004363575.1). NCBI lineage: Eukaryota > Metazoa > Chordata > Mammalia > Eulipotyphla > Solenodontidae > Solenodon > Solenodon paradoxus. Next base: position 15,162 of record RJWH01004670.1, read on the forward strand.
AAAACAGCAGTTACAGAGTAAAAACTAAAAGGCTTCCTTCATAATACTGATAAATATTTGTTCCTCACTTGTTAATTTATGTGTATTATGTGTTATGTCTGTTCTAAGCATTAGTCACATGCATATATACAATTTATAGATGAGGGAATGACAAATTTAGAGATAACATAGTAAGTGGTCAGGATTCAAATTTAGGGAGATCTAGCACCAAAATCTTACCTTTAACCACTGTTACATGTGACTTCTTTAACCTCTCACCCTTTTTGTATAAATATAGCCCTCTCAGAGGTAATCACATCCAACAAGGTCTATGTATTTTCTTACGTTAATCTTATGCATTCAATTAATAAGTGCACATGAATGGGTAACTTTTAAAAATGTAATATAAATATAAATTGCTTTTTATCGATATCAATTTAATGAGCATTGGGTGTTAGGATTCTACCTGCAAATTTTGTTGGGGTGGAAAGGAAGTGTTAGGCATAAATATTCAGAGCATAACAGTCAGTGAATTTGTTCTGAGAAAATCTAGAAGTCACCTTTGACTTTCCTTTGTCTAAACTTATTACTATTCCTTGACCATTAAGTTGATTGGTTTCATGATATATGCTTTTGGTTACCAGAGATGATGAACTTTTGCAGCTTGATTTCAGAGTAAGCAAATGGTTCTAAATTCAGATAAAACATTTTATTTGCAGCACAAACTTTTCATAAAAAAAACCTGTGTCAATAAATAGTGATAGAATTATGGATCTTCATTGAGTTTCTAGTAGATTTTTATGGCAGCTGCCCTTTTTGTTTCTCTCATTCTCTTCTTCTACCATAGTTTTCCTCCTCCACAAGGTATCTTCCAGAATAAAAGAGTTTGAAGGGTGGGGTTTGGCATTAGTATTATCACATCTAGTTATTTGCATGGTTGATTTGTGACCTTCATCAGCTCTTGGGAACATCAAAGCCTTAGTACTCTTTGCTCATGTAGAGTGTGGGATTATTAATATCTGTCACCTGAAATTTTCTCACATATTATTTCTCAAATAACAGTTAGAAAATGAGTTATAAATCTCTGCCATAGCTAACATCATGCTTCAAGTTCCTAAAATTTAATAATTCCTTTGAAGTAGTTAAGAATGATAAAGAAGGAAAATTAATAGGCCTTTTCTCTTATTAGAAAGAATAGGCTATGTCAAAAATAAAGCAATGACAAATGATTACTGTGGGCACTGCAGAACTTTTCTTTATTAAATTATAATTTTTGTCATAATTATACATACACATAAGTAAAAAAAATTCATATATTTATATAAGTACAGATACATACATATATATATATATATACATATACATGTATATGTGTATCAGGTATTCTGTCTACTTTCTCTTCTAGGAGAAATCACTTTACATCATCTAACCCGTCCGCAAATGATTTGGGTTGCCCCTTTATGCAGTACACATTTCTCACCCTAAACACTGCCGCCCTTGTGGGTTGGTTCTCTGATTCTCTCTTGCCTTCCTTCCTCTTCATTGGTTTGCTCTATCATTTTAATCAAACATATCTTTCAACAACTTTCTATCCATGGGAAGTATATTTTTTGAAACTTGCTTTCTTGAAAACATCTTTAATTCTACCTGTCCACCCCACTTTGATGACTTGAAGGTCATGTGTTAGTATGTTCTAACTTCAGTGTTAATGCAGAAAATTTTAATATTCTGATTTCTACTCCTTCACATGTCATTATTTTCCTCTTCAAAAGCTCAGCTCATCTCTGTCTGAGTTCTGTGAAATTTCCAAATGATGTATCTTGCTTTGAGTCTTTCATGCATATAGCTCTACCTCTGGACTCAAACATTCCAGAAGCTTACATAATGCCACATTTCTGCAAATGCTATTGAAATATTTCATTGAAAATATATTTCTTATTCATCCTGTTCTTCCTTTCAGGTATATCTACTTCTTGTATTTCTTTTTTTGTTGATTTTTAATACTATTTTTAAGGTAATATAGCCCACCTTTCTAATGAGTATTTAGTGACTGCTTATATTTCTTTTTAAAAAATAACGATCAAAACATTACTTTTAAAATTAATAATACTGTTTCATGATTAAAATATTATCAGTTACCTATGGATGGATAGGAATTATTCTTGTCTCTTGTGTCTGCAAGATCATTATTTTTACCACACTGATTTACACATTTTTTTGTTTTGTTAACTAGCTATTTTTAAGCAATTTTCTTCAGACTTCAAGAAATCTACATACGTTTATTTATATTTACCACAGGGCACTAAGGATTTGACTGGAAATCCCTAATTCATGTTGGGAACCTGAGGGTTTTGCTGCAGGTGATTGACTAGGCTATGTAAATGGGAAAACTTTGATGTCAGTAACTCTAAGTCTTTCTTACTGGGTCTGTCAAAATCCCTAGACAACAGTCTTGAGGTCAACCGTGGTGATGGATGGAAACTAGATTTTTGGTGGTCATCATGATAGTGATTATACAGATGTTGAATTACAATGTTGTGTACCTGAAACTTATATAATGTTATAAACCAGTGTTACCTCAGAAAATTTTATTAAGTAGGAAAAAAGAATCTTTCCATCTCTTAACTAGAGACTGAAGGTTTGGTCACAGTATTATGGAGCCTTGGAGAAGAAAGAGGGGTGAATGGGGGAGGGTATATGTATCTCAGCAACCAGTATGCATTACGCAATCTCATTACACAAAGTCCTCCGTAGCGTAGAGCTTACATCTTTAATCTTTATGTGTTTTTGTATGAATGGTGATGGATTATTCAGTCAATTCTTTGAGGGATTAAAGGAACTATGGGGAAGTTTATTTGAGGCCAACTTTATTACCTAAATATTTTGGAAAATCTTTTACATTGATTTGCCTTATTTACATGTGAAAGTATGCTTCTTTAGAAAATATTTTCCTACTCCTTGTTTTGGTTTAGAGATTGGCATATTTTTAAAGGCATCATATATCTTACCTCAACATTAAAAAAACTTAAAAAAGATTATTTTCAATATTTCATTAAACTTCCAGATTTAGAACATTAGGTTATTTTTACATTTCTAGTTTAACTAGTAGTTAAACATATTTTGAGACAAGTAAAACAAATCGAGATTGAAATTTCAATAATCATGACATCGTCTCTTCTGGATTACCTTGCTTACACTCTTGTATGCCAGTATTTAGGGCTTTTTCTTTAAGTTTTAGAAGTTGTTTGAGATTTCAAAAGAATATGGATCCTTTGTCAAGATTAATAAATGTGACTGAGCCTAGGGGACCAGTGGTTTATTTGGCATCATTAATGTGGGTGAAGATTCATTCATTTAATCCATTCACAAAGTTAGCAGAATCATAAATCCTTATGGAAAGGGTTACAATATATCATGACATTGGAATAGTTTCCTCACAAAGGCAGACCAAAAGAGACTATAGATTTTAACCTGGAAAGATTGCATTCAGGTGTCATATTACCAAGATTCTGGTTCTTGACTGAATTTCTTACCCTGACTAAGAAAAGGGAACATCTAAGCATAGAGAGAGAAGATTCCCCTTCCTTTCTCTCCATCATCATGCCATACACTTTAAGAATGAAACATTCTTCTCGTGTCCTAGTCAGGCCAGAAATTGTGGTGTTTTGAGGATAATAAGGAAAGGATGGATCCCAACCCCACAAGAAGAAAGCTAAGGGTAAAATGAGTAGTATTTTAACCAAATAAGGACCTATATCAGAGGGGAAAAGGCCTCCAGGCAATTCTCAGCTTTTCTTGGCACTCTAATGCAAGTCAGGGATAGACTGGTACTGCCATTCTCAGCTGCGTCCCAGAATTATTCTCGTACCTTAATAGCACAATTGCCAGTCTTGGATGGATTTCATGTTCTACCCAGTTTTGTCTAACCTCTAAACAAGCCTCCTGACTTGATCAGATTCTGATTATTTTCCACTACCAATATACCTGCTACCCTCCCTTACACAGTCAGCTAGGAAATTTGGTAGCATACAGCCAATTCATTCAGATTAAGAGCAAGGTATATAACTTTATGAAGTTGTTAATACATATTTGAAGTCATTCACTAATTTGTCTAAGAGGAAATTTATTTTTGGATATATATGTGTGTGTATGGAAAAAAAGTTTATTTTTTTACTAAATTTTTGTATGGAAGACATATGAAACGTCAATAAAGGAAATGAAAGATTTCCAAAAATATCTCTAAATTATGGTATTTGATTTCATTGCCATAATCTCTGTCAACCTTCTTTGAGTCATGACATGAAATGTTGACATGAAATATACATTACTCTTGACCACATGAATGTTCTATTGCTCCTGTGTCCTGATATAAAGCAAAGTTGGGACTAACACCTTAGGTATCTAGTAGAACAAACCGTCTTCCACAATAGATGCCCTTATCAGTCTGGTATGGCTGAGGACAAGGCCTTGAGTGAGTTCGTGGTACTTGCTTCCTAAGAGGAGTCACTGGAGACTAGAATCAGTCCCTGACTTACAATGACTCTACTTAAAATTCTTCAACTTAACAATACTTTGCAATACAATATGCAGTCAGCAGGAACATACTTTGAATTTTGATCCCAGACTAAGATATGCGGTTCCACACTCTCTGGGAATGTGAATCCCCTGAAGCCAAGAGGAGTTTCCAGTCAGCCATGTGATTGCTGCGTAAACAACTGATATTCTGCAATGTGCCAGCACTTTCTAGATAAGGTTTTCTGTGTGTGCATCCCATCATGCCTGCTTTTTTCCCTCAGTACGGGATTCAATTACATGAGATAGTCAATGCTTGAGTATAGACTATGTATTAGATGTGTGTACCCAACTGTAGGCTAATATGTGTTCTGAGCATCTTTTAACGTAGGGTAGACTATGGTGTTCGGTAGGTTAGGTGTAGTAAATGCATTTTTGACTTAAAGGTATTTTGAACTTCTGATAAGTTTATTGGGACCCCCACTGTAAGTTGAGGAAGATCTATAGAATAAACCATCCATTATTGACATGCTCATCTCTATAAACAGGTGAAATTGTCCCCCTCAGTCAGATACTTGGTTCAATTTATTTCCCTGAGAAGAAGCTTTAGTGCCATTGCAATATGGTGACAATGCATTAGATTTGACAGAGAATACAAGAAGAGGGAAAATAGAAATTTGGAACTTCAAGCTTTGATTCAAATAGGAATCTGAACTATCATTCTCATCTCTGATTGCCTCAAAATCTTATCTGGTATATGGAAGTATAATCTATGCTATATATTACATGAAAACATCTGAGAGAATTCTAGTCATTATTACAACCTATACAGATTATGATCTTCCTTTTAAATTATAAGCATAGACATTCAAAATAGCAACAGTTTAAGTTTTTCAAAGTCCCCTCCCTATATATGGAAGAAACTTTTATTATAAATATTAGAATATTTTTGTTTCTTTGGATATTTTATGAGGGATTCACTTTTTATTTTATATATCAGGAATACTAATATAATTATCTTTTATTATCAGAAAAATGTATTTCATTTGTAAAATGATAATATATTTCTACAAATCAAATAGGAAAGAATTTGACATGCTTCTCTGAGGAAACACTGCTAATCCAAATTGACTGGATGTGGGAAATAAAAAGACAAAATGTAAGAGTCAAAATACCTCAGTTTGTGAGTGTCCAACTATGTCAAAAACTATCTGCTCTTTCTGATGGTTGGTTTCCTGGCATTGCATATGGTAATTTGTTTTTCTTATGATATCATGTCTTTAGCTTTCAGAAGATAATGACTCATGCAGAAGCAATTCTGTTAGTCAAGATTTTAAAATCGTTGGATTGTGACTGAAAGAGATGAGATGAAAAACGACTAAGGGGCTAAGTACAACTGTCTTTTCCATCAGTCAAAACTCTGGTAATAAAATTATATAATAGGAGGTAACATGAGGAGGGAATGTCACATGGCTATGTATACTTAAATCACTAACTGAAAACATATTTCTTAATATTTAAAATAATTTGAATTAGAAGAAAAAATAGTTTGTGAAAGTTATAAATCTAGTAGATTCTAATATAAGCTACAGTTTAAGTATTTGCCTTCCTAAAATTTAAAGAATTAGTTCTTTGGGATTAGTCAACGGTTCATATATAGGACTAATGATCATTTTATTGTATGTAGATATCTGTGTATTTATAAACACACCTATTTTAATGAAATATAATATGAATTAAATTATTCACATTGCTTTAAATAGGACTTAAAACCTTAAATTAAATTAAAAAACAGAGAAAAGATTCAATCATAAGTTGATTTGGGAGCATTTTCCCTTTAAGAAATTTGTCTAGCTATTTTATAATGGTGGCAAGATCAGATTTCAGTAGGGAAGGACATTTTTGCCTTGTGTTGTATTTTTGTATTTGCTTTCTTAACCCAAGTCAGAATTTTCAGTCTGGAAAAACAAAACCCCACAGAGTCTGTGCATTTAGGGAAAGACAAAAAGCATAGTGTTTCTTGTTTTTTGAGAAGTTTTGAGGCTGGGTGTTTCCTCTTGGAGAGCTTGCTTGTTTGTTTTTGAGCACTTAGACGAATCATCAATCTGATGCTTGATATTGGATCACTTCCTACTAAATACATGATCCAATGTCCTTCAAACAGCAGATCAATTCGAATTCAGGTTAAAAACCTAACATAAGGTTGAATTTTTATTACACATTTTCTAGGACATTTTCTTCATAATTCATTATTAGGATTTGAAAGATGTAAGTTTCCCTGCTCACCCGTCCCAGTTCATAATACTTTCAAGAGTCTGACAGAACCATTATGACATATTTATTTATTTCTCATTTTCTCTTATACTTATGGGATGGCAGCTTTATGTGAGAGCACCGCCTCCTTACTTGTCAGGCCCTGGGTTTTGTCAGCCCTTTATGACCCCTCCTAGACCCTGAATGGTCATGAACACCAAAGTTCAAGTTCACAAAGTCTAACAAATATCCTGTGGTGACACCTAGCTTTAATGATCCACTTACCTGTTTGGGTTCCCACATTAGTTTTGATCTCTTAGTTTTCCTACTACATGCCAGGTCACTGATGGAATTAATAACATTTTGAAATACTTTATTCAGCATTTTTATTTTTGAGCAGAAAGTGTGGTTGACAGATCTAGTCTGTCACAGTGCAAGATAGGAATCATTCAGACATGGTCTTGAGATTGGGCACTGAAGTGATAGGTATCTATTTTAACACTGTCATTAGAGCCTTTTGCTACTCTTCACCTCTGACCAAATGAGCATTGATTATTCCCCATGCCAGTTAAAGTCTTCAGGAAGCAGCAACTAAGACAGAAGTAGAAGTGCCAGAGAGGCACTGGAGGAAAAGCCTGAGCAGAGGGAGAGAGAGCGGGAGCAGGCAGGGAGAGACTTCAGACACATTGACTTCTAACACAGGAGAGGGAAGGAGGGAAGATTTGTGTGATGTTCAGACTGCATTGCAGCTCTTAGAAAGTGTCAGGCAGGCAGGAATGGGGCAAAGAGTTGGGGAGTCGAGGAGCCCTGCACTGGGTAGAAACAGCACCATGCTGAGTCATTGGAAACACTAAGTAGATCATGGTTTCAGTGTCCACTGCAGCAGATCCTGATGATGCAGCAGATAGAACGGTGTCAGCTAACTGTATTCCCCCTAAGAGTTTCTCACTTGGAGAGAGAAAGGAATGGTGTCCCTCTGTGGCTGCAGTACTTTGTGCTATCCCACAGGGCTTGTACTATTGCTTTTCTAGTTCATTTTACTGGGACAATAAAGGTGGTTTCTACTTCAAAAATCTCATATTTAAGACCGCCTCTTTCTCTTCATTGGGTAACCTCATCCCTTAAGTGTCCATTGCAGTATAACACAGTTGTTTCAAGCAGCAAAATCAGTCTTATTTAAATACAAGGGACTCTGGATTTAACCTATATTCCTACCAAGAAAGGAACAAGTGTGATAACACCAGTTTCTCATTAGCATGTTAAAGGTTTTAAATGCTAATAATCTCTCACTGATTTTTCATTTTCCCCAACCTTTCCTGTTATCAACTGCATAAATCTTTATTCTTGGCATCATTGATTGTTCTAGTGGATTCAAACTACTTTTTTCCCCAGGTCCATCTAATCTCTCTCTTAGAAAAAGATGTTCAACAAGGTTTTCGCTCTTATCCTGGAATTGAGGTAAAGCCTCCAAATTACAAAGTGTGGTCTCCCCTCTACCGTCTTAGCTAATATAAAACACAGAGCTTCTTGCTTCTCCTGCCCCCTCTGAATTTGGAGGAGAAAGAAAACCTGAGGCAGCAGCATCATAGTTCAAAACTGACTTCCCATGATCAGCCAGGAGCAATTTCTCCTTTGCCTTTTTCACAATTTCAGCTAAGTCAAGACAGCCTTCAGCTCACTGGTATCGATATTTTATAAGAATGTCAAAAACACTGATTTCTATCTAGCTGGGAATTCCTCCACATATGGCACTTTGGCCTCAATTTGAAAAAAATTTGCCTATAATTACATCAGCATAAAACCCCCATCCTATTTTTGTTCTCTGAGTATTTTCCTGAAACATTAATGGAAAATCCACTATTTATACACTAGTCATTCCTGTCTAAAAATCTTCAGATCATCATCAATCTACAGAGATCTGAGAAGAGAAAAATTGAGAGTTTTTTTTTCCATATGCCATAGAACACATTCAGAAAAATTGCTTTGTGTCATGGGTCAAATAATATAAAAAGATTTCAGTATTGGCTCTCAGAACTAGTTATTGGACAGTCAGCACTGATGGCAATTATATAGTAAATCATTCTTGGCACCAAATTCATTATTTATTCTCTCTCCATTCATGAAAGCACAAAGCTCAACTTCATTATATATTATAACCAGTAGACACTTCTAATAATTCCAGCTAAATTAGTTCAGAAGCCTAAATTCTATTTTAATCATGGAGTGATTTAAAATTCTCCTTCTTTAGAGTTTTGGTTTCAAATGTCAAGCCAATTAAGTGAGTCATTTTGGATAGTTGTTTCTATTCATTACTAAATAATTGTCTTTAATCTATAACTCTTTGCAAAGTATTTTTCCTAATTACTTACCATGCAGTAGCTGTCTTATAATCTAAAGCATATTTTTTCAGTTGACAGTCTTAATGTGTTAAAACCACTTGCTAATCATGTTTAGTTTTTTAAATAGAATATTTTTTTCCTTTGGCTTTCAAGACCAGAATCTATATAGAAAATAACTTTGGGAAAGAAAACCTTCATTATATTAAAATGGTTTTCTTTTCCATTACATAATTATTTTTCTATTTATTTTCTCCACTCCCTTTTTGATGAGCACTAGAATTTTTCAAGTATCAATAAAGCAGATTTCTGTTCATTAGATGAAATCATATTTGCTTTAAGCTACTTGCAATTGTTTTAAAAAGGAAAATAATCTACTGATGTAGAATTGAGTCCAGATATCTTTGCAATACATATTTTCTAGGAAATATCCAAGTTCCATTTTCTCTATATATTTTCTCTCTATATCATAGAAGAACGTTATGTGAAAATCCTTTTAGTGGAATATGAAAGAACTCTTCATATTAATTGATCACCCTCATATTCTAGAGTGCCATAAAATGTTGTCAGAGTCAAAGTTCATCATCTTTGTTTCAGGTAAATGTTCTCCTCCTATTTCGCCTTTCAGATAAATATGGAAAGGTGAATAATACGAAGTGATGGTGAGCATATAGGTAAAAGAGAACTTTCTCACACTGCTAGTGGGAGGTTAAACTGGGAGCAGTTTTGATGAGCTCCGTAAGAACTAATGATGATAATGTGCTGTGGAATAAGAGGAATGATCCGTCTAACTCTCTGCACTGTATTTTCAAAACAACAACAAAATAATAGTAATAAATGTAGGGAAGTTACTGGTCGAGTTATATTAGGGAATTGTTTCATATTTCTCTTCCTCTATGACTTGTTATAAAGGTTGGCCTTCTAGGTGTGGTTGAAAATTGCTTAGTATTTTTGTGAGCCGGTTAATATACCTTAGTTTCATAGTCCAAGAATACGGCTTATTTAATTTATAGAGGTGTTGTGAGTTACCAGGAATGTATTCATTTTGAAAAAAATACCAAAGGAAAGAAATTAATCAATGAGAGTATGAGTATATTTGATGGTTTAATTTAGTTATTATGAAATGCTAGAATATATATATGACTATGAAAGAACCAAAGCTCATAGTTCACATTTTCTCTTCTTGACTTTTTAACTACTTTTCCAATAATTTAAAGCCCATTTGTAGTTGTCTGGAGATAACAATTAGTAAAATCAGATTATTTGGAAGATCACTTATTCTAATGTTCTCGATAATTTATCATTTGTCACAGAAGTGATGGAATTGTCTCTATAATTCCTATCTTCCAGCAGAAAGGAGTATATACGAATGCTTTCACAAAAAGAAAAAAGTAAGACCTATTTTCTGATGTGACTCAGGGAGTGGTGTGAGCACACCACTTTATGCTATTTGAAGTGACTTCCATTAAAATTTAAACTATGACTAAATGACTCTAACATGAGTAATGAAGCTTCTCTCAGAATACAGAACTGATAGTAAATATAAACATAGTACAGTAAATATTTTGGAAATGGTTATTGTTTAGACATCCAACACCATTCTTAAAATTGAAAGGTGTTACCTTAGGACCTTGGTGAGAATTCCTGTTCTGCTCCCAATCACTGCTAGCCAGATATCCACTGTCCTCATTAGCCAATATTTCTTATCATATCCACTATATTACAGTACAACAAAACCCTCCACAGGTTACTTACCTACTTCTCAGTATTATTATGAAAATGGCTATAGCTTGTATGTTTAGTCAGTGGAGAACATTAAAACCTTCTTAAAATATTTACTAAATTCTGTAACAGTTTTATTTAAGATTATTCTTCAAAGGTAGTCACATAACTTTTATTACTTCATCTGTCATTAAGATTGCCTTTGCTTTCTCAGTCCAGTGACTTTTATGCCACCATGTAAAAAAAGTGAAATGTGTGGTTATGTTTAAGGAATACGCTACTTTGCATCTCTACAAATATCTTCTTAAGCCTTAAAATAACAAGTTAATACTTATTTATGAATTCAGACAAAATTATCAATCGAGAATACTTTGTTAGCTTATATGTAGAATGGTATATTTTCCAAGAGGCAAGACCTCTCTCTGATGGTAAAATAATTCAAAGACAGCATATATCATAGCATCTTGAAATAATGATTTAAATCTTTCCTCCAACAGATTAAAATTTTCTAAAGATCAGAGACCATGTTTTAGAAGACTTTTATATTCAATATCTAGCATAACCCAATGTCTAATACAGTGCCTATGAATATGATCTTATTTGGAAGAAAGGTCTTTGTAGATGGAATTATTTAAGAATTTCATGATGAGATCATCCATGATTCAAGCGCCTGATACATGGTAGATGTTTTAGCTAGGTCTGGAATACACGAAGAAAATTTTAATCTGGTTGAGAAGGCAACACTAAATATTAAAACAGCAATGAAAAACCAAACTTAGGTAAGTCAGGGACTAAAAGTATCTAAAAACCTTGATAATCGTTACAAAGAACTTGGTTTTATTTTTATAAGAAATAGTCATTTAGAAAAGAAAAGAGAAAGAGACAAACATTTTCTGATAACTCATTTTAGAGATTACTTAACTTTTGTACATGAATTTTCTTTACTTGTTTTGGTTAGAAAGAGCTCAAGTCAAAGTGCAGTTTGATCTTCAAGCTACATAAATAACTCAACTCTGAGCATTCTACAAGGGAACTGGACAGGCCAGGGACTATAAATAAACAAACTGAATCATAAGATATTATTTAAAAAGAAATATATATTCAAAAATATTTTAGAATTATTAGTCTACCACAGTCTATGATTATTATTACCTGATTGAACCCAGTATTGGGCCAAACATAAACGTTTGTGTCACTATGTGTCATGGTTAATAGCAAGGCATTGAAGTCTGATGAACCTTTGGATCTTTGAGACCACTTATTAGTTATACAAATTTGAGCAAGCTTTTTAATGCTGCTAAGTGTTCAGCAAAAAGAGATAAAACTATATCACCACTTCACAGGGCTTATGGTAAAGCTATGAAGAACTGGCAGTGAAATGCTTTCTAAGACTCCTGACTCTGCTACAGATTTTCCACTCTCAAGTGCAGAAGTTTTAGACCTTTTGATTTTGCCTTTATTTGGGAAGTCTTTTGATTAAAGCCCCTGTCACCCACCTGACTTCTTGTGCTCTGAGGGTTAGGACCTGCTCTTTACTGCTAACTAATGTTTTCCAGATCTCAGCAGAGGGACTAGTTCATGTTCTGCAAAAGTTTTCACTGAGTGTATGAAGCTACTACTCTTAAGCAGAAATGAATACTTAGAATATATATGCATATGTATTAATTATTTTTATCATAATTACATCTCTGGAGAAGAAAAGAAAAAAATAGTAGAGGTTCATTTAGTCTTAAAAATATACTGCAAAACTTGAGTAAGAGAAAATAACAAAAGAATAAAGGAATAGACCCAAAGTGGTGCCTAGTGGTTAACTCACTGGCAAACTTTCCTATTTTCTTAACATATTCTTTACTTGATCATTTCTCTTTTTAATTAATTTTATTAAAAGAGCATTGTACCTGATACCTTTTCAAATTAAAAAGTGACAAGTGTGTGCTATATAAAAGTAAACAATATAATAATGCATTTAAAAGCAAAACTAATCATTTCCACCTTTTTTATTTCACCTGTCCCAACAATCTGCATGAACAGCCTGGCATATGTAACCTTTTTAAATGTACCTTAGTCCCTGTGCATACAATATAAGAGGGCCCCTAGACATATATGTAAATGCATTGTTGGTTTGAATCTTTAATTTTTTAATCTTAGATTTATATGGTAAGATATAAGAACAGAAGACTATATAAGAACATAGAACAAAAAGTAGTGAATAAAAAGGATAATTATGCAGTTGCCAACATTTATGTAAAAAATACCCATCAGAAAAAACAGAACAATTTCAGAATCGGACACTCACTCCTAGTGTATCTTTTTCAATTCCCTCCAAAGATAAACATTATTTTAACTTTTGTGGTAATCATTGCCTTGTTGTAAAATAAGTAAGTTTTACATGGAATGAACTCAAGGGTGTTTTGATGATTGAGGTGAGTCAAAAGGGAAAGACAATATTGAATGACTTCATCTATATTTGGAATACAGAGAAACAGCACAAATAAACTGATTAAAAAATTAAAATAAACTGAAGGACTTTGACATCAAGGTTGAGGTTGCCAGAGGGAAGAGGAAAGGGAGTGCAATCATGTTGTAGAGGGGGATTATTTTATTATTTAAAAAAATTTCCCATTTTTATTGTAGTAACATTCTATACATTAATATATATGTGTGTGTGCATATATATATATATATATATAGGTTCCCTTTTATGATTCATTTTCCCTTTATTATTATTTTCATTTTTGTTCTTAATAAAAGCAGTTTTAAGATCTACAACTACATATCTGAATTTATATGCATTAGTTCATAATATATTATTAGAGAAGTTATATCATATATTCATTAGTTTGTGAAATTCTTTATTATTGAATATAGCTGATGTTCACTTTTTTTACTTTGATGTCAGTGATACTTAATATGCCAGCCCTTGATAATCAGCACCAGCATCATTCTAGACACCTATTAAATGCAAATTTAGGTCTCTACCAAGATCTACTGAGTTTGAAATTCCAGAGGTGGTCATAAAAAAAATATGTTTTAGCAAGTCATACAGGCATGATAAAAAGCACTGCTAAGTAACTACATTTCTTATATTCAATTACATAAATATATTAAATTCCAGTATCAGGTGGTTAGATACAAGAGAAGAAGATGCTCCTTGATGTCTCTTGAAAAAAATGTCATTCCATCATAAGGACCCCACCATAAAAACCTCATTTAACTCTAATAACATCTCCAAAGCCCTCATCTCCAAATGCCATCGCATCGGAGGTTAGAGATTCAATATATGAATTATGAGGGAGGTGAGGACAAAATTCAGTCCACAGAACTTTCATCATGGCTTTTAATGAGTGGATTTCCAAGAATACAATTGCTAAGTGAAATGATCTGTTAGATAAAACCAGATTGATGTCCACAGATGTTGTAATAATTCCATTATGCCACTTAAACATGAGAATAACTAAGAATGTTATTCTTTTCAATTTCATTCCCATCAGTAATGGTTGCTCAGATTCTTTTCCTATTTTTCTATTGTGTTGTCTGCTTTTCTGGTCAATGTACTATATTTATATCATGTATGGCTTTAGCCTATATCTTTCCTCTTTGCTGGAAGTAATTTTGCTCTACCATTTATCTACCAACTTTGTTGATAGCATTTTTGCCATCTGATCAAATATTCTCTTCCCTGAATCTCAAAATCTAGCACTTTGCTTTCCAATATCTAAAAACAAGCATCCAACTATTTCTCCATCAAGATGTTCTATTTTCCCACTGCTTTTATCCTCCCCAATAAGTGAGCAATTTAAAACACTTTCACTCGACACTTCTCCTTCCCTTTACACTGGAATTTTGCTGAAATAGACTAGTATTTTCAGTTCTAAAGTATTATTAGAATTTCCATGCAGTAATCCAAAAATGCTCTTCTATTTTAAAATTTTTTGCTGAGTAGTTATATTGCTTATCTTCAACCCAAGGTTTATTGGTCACCATTTATCAGCTCTTATTTTAGGATGTGGTGGGTTGAATAGTGGTGCCCCAAAAGATATGCCCAAATTCTAATCCCTAATACCTGTAAATGTGAACTTATTTGGAAATAGGATCCTTGTAGATGTAGTTAGTCAAGAATCTCAAAACGAGATCAACCACAACTCAAGGTGGGCCCTAAATCCATGTGAAAACAAGTAGAGACAGCAGTTAGGTTGTCAAGGAATTCAAGGAAGCAACAGAAGCTGGAAGAGGAAAGGAAGAATTCTGCCCTACTTCCTCTGGAGACAGCATGACTTTGCCAACAACTGGATTTGAGTCTTCTGGCCCTCCAAATGTTGAGAATAAATTTCTGCTGTTTCAAGTCACCAAATATGTGGTAATAGACTGAGTCAACTGTAGTAAACTAATAGAGATGTCTTATTTGCCGTATTTGCTCAGTTTTCTCTCAAGAGGTTTTTCTCATTGTATGAATTCTATAAATCATTGTAAATCCTCAAAAACATCTTTTTTCTCAGAAGTAAATGATATCTTAACTGACTATGCAAACCTTGTGCTGTTACTTAATTCTCTTTGAAATCAGTAGGAATTAGTCTTCCACCTTTACACTTCTAGTATTGCACATTTGAAGATGAAAAACAGTATGATTCTTTTTTCATACATATATATTGTTGTTTCTCTTTGGAAATGTTTGAGATTTTTTCTCTTTATACTCTGTCTTATTGTCTTCAATCCCATCTGGAACTCAGTGAGAGGCTGTGCAGGCTGATCTTCATTCAGCTCAGGGCAATGATCTTCTGTTTGTTGAATGATGGTCTCTTGCCTTTTTAACATCTGTTGTCTTTTCCCCATGCTATAATGTATATTGGTCATGATTTGACTTTTCAGTGAATACATCAACTTTTTTGGTCATGATTTCTATTTTTCTTTGTGTTTTTAATCTAGACTCTTTGCATTTTTGATCAAGTTTGAAATAGTGCTCCCATTTGATCATTTAACTTATTAGTTTGAGTCCCAATAGTGACTATCTTTTAAAAAGTACCTGTGAGTTAATTGTTTTAATTTTAAAATCCACTTTCTAAATGTTTAAGAATATATTTCTTGAATCTTCTCCAGAGCTCTTTTTCATTAAGGGGATTATTCTATTGTTAAATGTTCTTCTGTAGGTTATTAGATATTCTTGGATGTTTTAATTTTTGTTTTGTTCTGTCATGACTCAGATTGACTGATAAGATTATATCCTAGAGTGAAGGTATGAGTATAGAAGGTATGGAATTTATATACAATGCAATACTAGTTTGATAGCAAAAAAAATTCCTGCCATTTGCAGAAAGGTAGATGGACCTAGAGGGAATAATGCTTAGTGAAATAAGATGGAGAAAGAGACATTGTATGATTTCACTTGTATTTAATATATAGAGAAACTAAGAAAATAAATGAACTCAATGAAACAGAAAGAGACTTTTAGTCATAAAATCAAATTTGTGGTTGCAGGAAGGGAAAGGGAGTGGGGATGGGTAGATCAGGTAGAGGGATCAATTGTATGGGTAAAGAAGAACTGAAATTGCAATGAACTTAATGTAGTCTATACAGATTATGATTTATGATGATATGTACCTTAAACCTGCAATGTTATGATACAATGTTCCCTCAATAAAATTAAATTTTGAAGAAAATATTGGAAAAAGAACCAATATTCGCTCCACTGTGCAAGTCAACAATCATATCCTTCTAGTGTCAGACTTGATGAGGACTAATTGCCTCTGTCAAATTCCTTTTAGTTATTTATGGTCTCTGGGAAACAAGGAGATTGCTACTTGAACTGATTTTGATTTTCTTTAAAATCCAAGCAGAAACTTGCTGGTGCTCCAGAAATTAATGAGCACCAAACTTTTTAGTGGTCAAACCTTCACTCCATCACTCTCATTATGGTCCCAAACCTTTATTATGACACAGTCCTATGATAAGCCCTACTCTAGGCACTGTGTAGATACATTACTGAGCTCACTAGGGACTGGTAGGTATTTATTAAAGTACGGGAATGAGAGAAATGTTGAGCAGCTGGTAATCTCAGAATATCCATCTCAACCAGAATTCCAAAGGAAAATAACAGATTCTCTTTCTTTTGTACTAGAATTTTATTTTCTAATGAGTTAACTCTCAGCTAGTGCTAATGTTATTCTTTCTATTCTTTCTTTTCTAATATAATTTTTCTAATACGTATTTCTAAGGTTAGAGATTGTTTTCTACTTAAACTTATTTTTGTTTGTAAAATGATACATTGTTGCCTAGTTTTAAAAAATAAATGCTTCCCATTCATAGGGAAGCCGAATTTGACTTTACAGTCTTAGGTCTAAAGCATAAAGCCATTTTCATCACTATTAAATATAATTCATTTGGGGCATTGGTGCTGATTTCAAAGACTTAGAATTGCCATTTTCTAGACCATGCTGGATTGACAAATTGTTCACTGAAATCATCTGTTTGACAACTAGTTGTCTAAATCACAGATATCTAAAGTCCTGTAATCAATGAATGAGTCATCAAAATTTTTTTGCCTATTTTCTCCTTTATTTTTATTTTCAAATAATTGACCTTCTTTTCTGTTCGTGGTGCCAGCATAACTGCCCTAGCCAACACTTTCTTAAATTCAGTACTCATTTACCATCCCCTTTATCTTGACCTCCTTGCAGATTGTTTCTGTCAAGTTTCTGCTTGGATTATATTTATTGCTTTTTTATTTTTTAAATATATTGTTGGTGTCTCTAATTTCTCCCTCTGTTCACTTTGTTCTTGTCTCTGCTTTTCTCTTTGATCTTCCAGTTTTCCTATTCTCTCTTTCTTCCCTATTATGAGAGATTCATCAACTCATATATTTCATTTTATATTTTATTGTGAGACAACTTACATCCAAATATATAAAATACATATGTGCAGTTTAAAGATAATTATGAAGCACATATACAAGTAAACAAATATTCAATATTGTTTGTAGCTAAGAAGCTTCCCAGCTCCCTCTCTCCATTCATAATGCTACAGTTCTTGGAGGTAGAAATGATGACGAAGTAGGAGGAGGACAAGGAGGAGAAAGAGAGGAAAAAGAAGTGAAAAAAGAGGGAAAAGAAAATGAGTTTTATTTATAGAGTATGTAAAACAGTACCTGGCATGAGTATTTTGAAAATATAATCACTTCTTTGTTTTTGTTTATAGTTCTAATGAAAATTTATATACCTCCAAACAATATAATTTGATTCTGCCTGATTTAAAAATACATATAAGTGGAATTATTCTCTTTGTGTCATTATGTGACTTACTTCTTTTGGTCATTATGTTTATAAGTTCATTCATATTTTTATGCATAGCTGTAGTCTGTTTTTCTCGCTGTATAACATTCATTTGTAAGAATATGCCACAAATAATTTATCTATTAATGGTGGATTGCATTTTATGTGAATTATTGCTATGAATATTCTTAAGGTATATTTGAGGAATAGTTTCTTGTGTACTCACTATCTGTATTTTCTTATTTTTAAAACACCTAGTCAATCTTTGTCTGCTTTTTTTTATAGTTAGCTGATCTTTGTTATTGATTGGAGGTATTTTTGTTTTTGTTTTTCTCACTTCTGGACACCAGTTATTTCTGAGTTATATGTGAAACAAAGAACTGTTCCTCCCTGGAGTTTACATTTTCACTCTTTTAATGGTGTCTTTTGACAGCAATCTTGAGTTCAATGTCATTAAATGTATCAATCTTTTCACTGTTTATAGTGCTTCCTGTTTCTTGGATAAGAAATCATTTCCTACTCCACATCATATAAAAAATATTCTTTATAGGAGAACTAAAGATTATTTCTGCCTTTCACAAAATGTCAGGTATTTATATATGTGTGACTCCATGCCTGAATGCTCTATGGCATTCTCCATTGATCTATCAGTGTACCTGAAACTACAACAGGAACAAACAAAGTAGGATCCACAGGCCCAATGTAATGTAGCACCTGTTTTTGTAAATAAAACTTTATTAGAAAATAGACACACTCATTATTTGCTTATTTTGATGCTCTTGTGCAACACTGGCAGAGTTAAACATTGTGGCAGAGATTTTATAGCCTGCAAAGTCTAACACATTTACTCCCTAGTGCTTTACAGAGAAAATTGGTCAACCCCCACACCAGGATGGCACAATTTTGCTCTAGCTAATATCTAGTAGAGAGTCTTTATAGCTTATTGCATAAACCATTCTGTTAGTCAAGATTTAAACAACATTGGGCTGTGTCTGTAAAAGATGAACTGAAAAGATGACCACGCATTGTAGTATATCTTTTCATTCCTACTGATTCTTCTTTTATTTTTTGTTCATTTAACCAACTAATTTCAACTGACTTATCTCTGTGTTTACCTATTCTTTCTCCTGTATGAATGAATCTGCTGCTGATGGTCTCTGTTATATAGTTCTCAGTTCACTCATTGAATTTTTCAGCTCCAGGATTTCGGTTTGTTTCATTTTTATACCTTCTGCTTCTTCATTAAACTTCTCATTTTCATGATGTATTGTTTTCCTGATTTCACATAGTTGCATATTTGTGTTCTTTTGCATCTCATTGAGATTTTTTAAAACAATTGTTTCGAATTCTTTGTTCAGCAGTTTGTAGATTTTTATTCCTTTGGGGTCAATTACTAGAACTTTGTTAGTTTCCTTTAATTGTTCATGTTTGCCAGATTCTTTATTATTTGTGCTGTCTTGCACTAGTTTCTGTGTGTTTGAAGTAGTAAATATCTCTTCCAGGATTTAAAAGCAGGTTTTGGCAGTTAAGGACATTTTCTTGGGTCCCCCAGTTGATGGTGTTGTGTTTGGAAGCATAGTCAAATGGGATGGACCCAAGTCATACGACTACTGCCAGGTCCACAGTGGAGTCTGAGATTGATGGACCTATTATCAGGGGCTTGGGTGGGTGTGGATTCTATGTGGACCCTGGGAAGAGTCAGGCAAGACTGCCTGCAGAACTTTGACCAGCAGAGCTGGTGTTGGACAAGGATCAGGAGTTGTGCCTGCAGATGGTGCACCTGTTACCAGGTGTATGAATGGATGTGCTTTCTTCAGGGCCCCTGAGAGGTCTGTCAATAGCTTACTTATTAGTCACTAGTGGGCAGGTTGACCCAGAAGAGACTATAATTGAGTCAGAGAGCTGTTTTAGGGTTCACCACTAGGACCAAGGTCTATAGGTCTTCTTCTAGGGATACAGATAGTATGAGTCCAACTAGGTCCTGGAGTAAGTGAATTGTTACCCAACTGTGTCTGAATAGGATTTGAGTTAGGTCACAGGGCTGCTTCAAATCTGTAGTTGAACCAAGGACAGTGGGCCTACATCTAGTAACATGAATGGACATGTCTCCCTGTGTGAACATGACTTCTCCAAGACTGGCTACAAGAGTATAGAGGTATGAGGTCTACTTTGACATCCACAGTTGGATTAGTGCTGATGGGTCCACATTCAGGTGCTTAGAGGTGTGTGTCTGCTGGTGGTTCACTGGGTAGGCAGGAGTGTTCTAGTCCACATCTGAGAGGGTTGGAGCCAAGTTAAGGACCATTGCAGTATCTATAGTCATATGAGGTTGTAGAGCCTGCCTCAGATGACAGAGAGGCATGACTTCTGGGTGGTTTCTGGATGGGTAGGACTAGAAAAAGAGTGTTAGTGTCAGGTCATGGACCACTTCAGGGTCAACATCCAGGACTGAGTTCAAATGGCCTGTCAGCTGGGATATAGGGGAGCATGACCTTTGCTGAGTCCCTTGACAGATAGTGCTGGTGTCAGAGACACTGTTAAACAGAACTGTAGTTGTGACTGCAGCTGACAAGTCTTTCACCTTGGCAAAGCCCTTTTTATTTTTCAAAACAGTTCTCTTTAATCTTGGGCTCCACAGGTGTTTCATGATCTCAGTGCTCTCAGAAAGAGCATTATCTATGGATGGCTGCCAAATTATTACTGCTGAGAAGACCTCCTTTTCTGCCATCTTGCTGACATCACTTTAATGTGAGTTCCTTCTGAAGGCTATGAGAGAGAACCTGTTTCATGTCTCTCTCTTGACTTCTTGTGGTTTATTTGTAATCTTTGATGTCCCCTGGCTGACTTCTGCTTTTGTGGTCATATGGTTATTCTCTGTGTGTGTAATTGACTCCAAAATTTCTCTTTTTTTACAAAAACACCAGTCAGATTGGTATAGGGGCCCATTCTACTCCATTTACTACTTATATCTGCAATGATCCTATTTAAAAATAAAGTCACAGTCTAAAGTACTAGGGGTTAAGACTGCGGCATATAAATTTTAGGGGAATATAAAACTTCTTGAGACTCAGGTAGAGTTCTTTCCAAAGAAAAGTGTGAGAACCCATGGTTTAAGAAAATGAGTCTACTTTGCTTTATGAAATCACTGGGAAGATTAAAAATGAACTTCTTAATGATGTGTGTATATCTTTACATACTCGTATTTTATAGCTTAAATATATCAAAATGAGTTTTATATCCTATGATAGCATTTAGAGTAAAAGTACTATTTTTCTCTTTTCTTTCTTTTGTAGATTATAAAATGTTTTTTTAAATCCTAATACATCACATACTAAAAAGAAAATATAAGTATTAATATTAATCACCATAAAAATGCCTTTCAGAGTGTGCAGACCAAAAGTTAGTTTGATTAGTTACTCATTGAAATTATCATTCAGCGTGCTAAACAAACCTTTTTTTCTAATTGCAGTGGAAAGGGAAGGGGAGCATAGACCTTTCATGATGTGTGTGGTCAGATGTTGAATACTGAGACCTAGGTTACTTCTAATTGGATTAGAAGATCACAAGACCAGGAGAATAGTAAAATAAATAAATAAATAAGGATCCAGCAATAAATACAGTGAGGGAAGATGAGATCCAAATAGTGATTGGACTTGTGCCCCTAAGTATCAGCCAAGGCTATGTTCCTGAATGTACTTTCTTCTAAGAATTTGTAATTTAAGACCAGCAATGCATCTTTCTGATAGTACTATTTTCTGACAAATGGAATCTACAGACCTCTAGGAAGACAACCCTCCAGCATATTGCTAAGGAAGAAAGGAAAATACATGTTCTTTTTTGCTATATGTTTTAAATGGAAATATTGTAATTTCATATTTTCCCACATTTTATATAAGAAAATTATATTATTACTGTGCTAGGGTAAATTATAAAATCTATCAATAATTCCTAAATCTTAGTGATTTAACAACAGATGTCTTTAACATATCAGATGTGGGTTAGTAAGAAGTAGTGCCTTTATTCAAGCACCTAAGCTCCTTTCCCATTTCCTACAGCCTTCAAGTTTTCCACCAGAACCTTTTCAACTGGTCAAACAAGAGAGTGAACAAAAAATATCATCCAAGACGTTTCTGTAGGTCAGACCAGGAAATGGCCAATAATATTTCCCCCACATTCATGAACCATATTTCAGTCCCAGGACCCTATGTTAGTGTAAGGGAAGGTAGACTTTGAAGACCAATTCTTGTTTTAGGAAGAAAAAAAGAAATGTTAAGTCGTCACAGATCCGTTTTCCTGCTACACATTGGGTTCACATTAATTCCAATTTATCTTCATCACATTCTGTAAGAGATAATAGATGCTTCTATCTCTAGTGTTCCATCCCACAATTGGTAGGAAATAGATGGACATAGATATGCATACACATATATATGTATGTACCCATAGATATAGATAAATAAGTAGATAGATCAATCAATTTATGGAGAAATTCTTAGCATGAACATCAGTAAAATTCCAAGCAGAATTTTTACAGCCCTAAGCTAAAAAACTTTCTTGTTTTAGAAATTTTGTGTGCATATAAAAATACAACAGAAAATCTGAAAGCAAAGAAACTTGCCATTATTTAACTCATGCTGTGATAAACCTATTTATTTGAAAATAACACTTTTTTTCCTTGAGAATGATTGATAATGAAGGCCTCTGGTTATGCACATAGACATTTCCCCCAATTCATCCAGTCTGCAATTAGTGAAGTTATTTTCTTGGACTGTATTGAGATGGTAAAAATCAAGAATGTGTTCATCCTAAGAGTTTTTACATTTTCACTAATAAATATCTTATTTTGCCTTTTGGGAAATATCTCTGTGAATATTGCTAAGTTTGTGTCAGTATGTGAAAATAATAGGAGAATGACAGTCTGTCTGAATGCTATTTAAAGAAATGGAATGATTGGAAAGCTGCTCTCATGCTAGGGCCTGTTATTATTTTTTGAAGGTCAACAGTAATGCTTGGCTCTTAGGAGAAAGGAGTCTTGCAGGATTTTGTCTGATAGAAGCGTTTATATGAAGAGATATGTGGCCAGGTGCACTCCAGGGCTACAGATCATCTCCCACCTTGACTATCACCAATTACCGGTAGAAAAATAAAGTAATGGAAGCCTTAGCACTTTTCTTGTGAGGTGTCATGCCTCTCTGAGGCATTGCTGGAAATATTACAGTGTTATAATGAGACTCATAATTCATGTCAGCCCTGAGTCTTTTCATTCATTTATAAATGTTTTAGAGCCCGATGATTCATAATGCCACGAGCTGGTTTTCTTTCAGAACCATCATGCTCCCATTAATACCAACCATTCCTGCTTCTTGCCAAGAGACAAGCCCTGCAGTAATATATCATAAGGTTTAGTGCTCCCCTTGAATTATGATAGTCAAAATTTTTTCCAGGTTCTGAGTTAGTGAAAAAGAAAAGTTTTTAGAAAAATATTGAGGAAGAATTCAAGAAAACAAGGAGAGATCGCTTCGTTACTTATGATGCTATTTTAGAGTTATTCTGAATTATTAAAATCATGCACATTTTTGTTGTGAAAACTGTTATGCCTTCGGAGAAGCATCAATGCTTAGTTTACAAAAATTTAAGATGAAAGTGCCCATCTAAACCACGAGACTTAGAAAACGAAGTCTTTTGAGCATCAGTCTGAACTTTACTTGTATATCTTCATGTTAACGATGCAAGTTCTTTTTTAAGCCTCACACCGCAATTCATTTTTGTAGTTAAAGCAATTAGACAGTATTTTATTAAGTTAAATAACTAGAGCAGTTCTTATCAGCATGTGAAGTCACATAGAATTAAAAGCCTGTTTTCAAGATGGGAACAACCCTTGCATTCAAGAGGCATCTCGATGGCTGTTGTCCTTTGCTGGTAGCATCCTGTCCAGAGTCCATTAGCTGTTCTCAGCATGGCCAACTTGTCATCACCTGAGCACAGGTGACACAGCAGTGGGACACCAAGTGCAGAAATGATCTGTCATTCTATACCAGTGAACAAAATTCTTTGACCTATTGGACCTATTTGGATCTATTGTTTGAAAAGTTCTTATGTTTTTCTTGAGCCAACTGAGATTCAGAAAGGAAGTTATCACCAGTTACAGATGCTCTACACTGTGGGCTTGCAATCAGGTTTCTCTGCCAGGTCTGAACTTCCTTGATCTAAGCATGACTTCTGTAGGCTATTGTTACTGGTCTTCCTGCTACCTAATATTGGAAAAAGAGAACCTCATTCCTCTTCTAGGATTTCAGCCCTCTACCTCAGAGGCACAGTCTTGACTTCTTATCTAATGGCTGTTCTTCCCTAGATTTTCTCTCTGCTATGGAGCTTTATTCCAGAAAAACTGAAGTTTTGCTGCTAATGGATGGGCTTCATGACAAACAATAATAACCAATACTCATTAGTAACTGGATACTTTACCACTTAAAGTGGCTGGGCTAATTCTAGATCAGACACCAGTGGGTTTTAATAAAGTCTTTAGCTCTCTAATTTACTTTTTGGTTGTGGGACTAAGCAAGAAGACATTATTTTATCAACTTTATGTCTTTATCCTTAGCTGTATAGAAGGTTGTTGTGATACAGTGTGATACAGAGGATGACCTCAAGAAAAACAACATTGGGGAGAAGAATAGGAAGCAGAAGTTTGGATTCAAAGAAAGAAAAGGAAGAGCATGTTAGAGAGTGGTCTTGATATCCCTAAATGAATGATTTTCAGATAATTTTTCTCCTACAATAAGCAATTGAGAACTTTTAAATTTCACTCACCTGTGGTATATAATCACCCCCTCAAAAAAAAAAGATGAATGAATCAAAGAAAACAAAAATAAACTTTCAGTCTATAAGACCAAATGAGGGGTCACCAGAAAGGAAAGACGAATGGAGATTGGGAAGATCCAATAAAATGGTTCAGTTATATGGTAAAGGATAGAATTGAACTGTTAGCAGTGAATTTAATGTAGTATATGCACATGTCAATTTATAAGGATACCTTAAACTTATATAATGCAATCATGCATGCTACTTCAACAGAAAAATAAAGCCTAAATATAAAAGAAAATGCACTAACAGGCAACTTAGGGGATGGTCAGCACTGAAGATCAACGTGTGGTCTTTAGTCTATTCACTTCCCTCTTCTTATGGTTGGCATCTGAGTAAGAGGCTCCACTTCATTTCAAACTTGTAGGCAAAGTCCATCAACTTAAATTTATTTCAGCATACATCTTTCAGATTACTATTGCAAGTAGATGACTGAGATGCTGTTCTAAAACTTTTCTATGCATTTTATGTGTATTAAATAATTCATCCTTTGGCAATCTCATCTCTGTGGTGTAAATATTACCATCAATCTAGTTTTACAGTAGAGAAACTTAAGGTACAATGAAGTTAAGTCTAAGCTCACACATCCATTATGTGATGGAGCCAGAATTTGAATGAGGTAGTCTGCCCTCAAGTCCACACTTAGCACTGTAACCATGCACATGTCATCATGCAGACATAGACGTCATCTCGATGGTTCTCATACTAAAATTTAAAGATTAAAGTGATGTGGACAACATATGCAAATAACTGCTTATAAATATTCCAAGCACAGCTGCTTTGCTTGCAGAACTTTAGCAATTTGGGCAAATGAGGCAATTTTACATTCCACATTTTATGGTAATTTTTATCCGTCTCTTCAGCTCCCTTTCCTCTTTTAATAGGAAATGATAAATTTATCATGCTAGCTCTATTTTTTTAAAGCATATTCCATGACTTATCTGTTTCCAAATCAAATATTCAGATTATGGACTTCCATTCCAAACCTTCTGCATTGTAACCTGGGATAGATCCTGGGAATATGAATTTTTTGCAAGTAACATGTTTAATGCTTCTAGAGTTTGATTTTGAAGAGGTAGAACATCCTGGCCAGCTTTTACTTCACGGATTCTGCCTGCTCCGATTGAGGCTAATTAGATAGATTATGGTAATTTTCCACTCTAATCCTAATTATGCATCTAAGAAATACAATTTAAGTTGTTTGTGTACTTGTGTCCTGTCCTCTCCAGATCACAAAGGAAAGTGAAGAAAACCTGAGCAGTATCCAACACATGATTATCCATTTCCTAATAAATGAAAGTATTTCCCCCACTGCATCTGCTGACACATCATTTAGACTGCCTTCCTTTAAGCATTTTTAATGTTAATTCATCTTGAATCAATTCTTAGCTTAGCACTATCTCTAAATATTTCATAGCCTGCTTTCTGCATTTGTCTTAAATCTAGTTTTTTCCCCCTAGTGATTTTTCCAAACAAAACTTTAAAGAATGCTCTGAAATGTTTAAAAGTATTTTGAGTAGCTTAGTTTCCCATCTAATTTATGTCCTCTCACTGCCTATGACACTGCCAAAGTCATTTCATGCTGACTCAGTCAATGCTAAAGATGACTCTGGAGCCAGGGGATATTATGGCAAGGCTTCCAATACCTTCCCCTTGTGAAGTAAGTGATGAATGCTAGCCTTCCAAACAACCACGGCGGGGTCAGCTGAAGCAGATGTTATAACTAGAAAGTTCAAAAGTAACACTGCCATAACATACTGAGGGACAAATGTAAACAGGGTAGATTATTTGTGAACTGCTAAGAAAGAGAAGAACAAATCTCCTTGTAGTATTAGGAGTTAAAATGGTTCAATTTGAATGAGACCACTGATCAAAATTTGAGGCATGCCTGAGCAAAAAGTTGAATGGGGTAAGAACACAATGTTAGAATATGCTCTTTTATTATTATTCTCGTCCCTGTATCTTAGACATGTACATATATGTATATACTTATACATGCATGATGCACAGAACAAATAATTAAATGCCAATTTTTTCAAGACTATTGTCAAATTTGCATTTCAAAATAAATCATAGCTCTAATTTCAAGAAGTTATTTTACATCTTCAATTGTATTGAAATATCAGAGTACAAATATTGATTAAAATAAGGTGATAATTGGAAATCTTTTTAGTTGGAGATTTGGGCAGGTGACTATGAGATTAATTTATAGATACAGTACTGTAAAAGGCTTTTTATTGAGTGAGGTGTGAATATTTCTTTCAAAACCTTTGCTTTTTCCACCAGTGGTTAATGCAAATTGTTTCATATCGACTTGAAAAAGATTTCTCCATTCTACTGTTAATATTAACTGCATACAAACAGAGACTTAAAAAATGCATTTGCAGTTCTGTCTCCTGTACCTGAGTAAGAGAAGTATTTTTGGCTGCACCTAGTAATGTTATAATCATACTGAGTTACATTAAATCAATGAGAAACATTATTGTTAATTAAACGAATTATCTGGGTTAAGAGACTGCAAAATATGTATTACAATCTCTAATTTTGAAACCTCCTTTTCCTTTATCATCTACTTCCCCTCTCATATTTTGGCATCTGATCTTCTAAACAACAAAAATAATAAAATTAAATTTCTTAAATAATTAACCACAAACCAAAAATGGCTCCAAATTAATTTTCTAAAATGGATCAGAAAAAGTGATTTCCTTCTCACTTTATTTAATGGTGAATAGTTTGATAAGGAGATTCTATAATAAAGTAAAAGGCACTGTGATTTTCTTTTCTTTATGCTTTTTGTACATTGCTGCTCAGCGATATAGCACAGTCAGTCTTTTCTAAGATGTGCAGTCTGATGTTTTCAAATATGCATACACTGTGAAATAATTGCCACCAAGAAAATATTTAACGTAATCATTACTTCACATAACACATTTACTCTTAATTCACATTAAGAAAGTATTTAATTTCACTAAAAGCTCTCCATTGCATAAACTTGAAATAATTAGAGACATGAAGCCCTTTACTAATGCATAGTGAGCACAGAGACCAGGATTTTAGTAGCTGTGCTCACCCAGAAGTTGACTTGATTTGAGGAACAATTAGAAACCGAATGAATGGGTGAATGGGTGGAGGAGAAGATAAGAAGCAGTTTTCATAAAGGAAATATATAGCAAAGTTAACAACGAAATGTCACCTATGTTTCCTTTTCAGAGTACTTGTGTTCGGACAAATATCCATAAATGTATTGATGGAAACTTCCACCAATGGTTGAAACATATTTAGAAAGCTATCTATTATCAACTACCAGCCTATAACTGTTTCTCTACCCATTAGAATACCTCATGGTTATGTTAATTCGTTAGTTTATGTTATATTTACCATTTTAGTCCCAAATTTCAGAGATATAACACAAGATGTTTATTTTTACTCACCTTTCAGGCCAT
Source organism: Solenodon paradoxus (assembly GCA_004363575.1). NCBI lineage: Eukaryota > Metazoa > Chordata > Mammalia > Eulipotyphla > Solenodontidae > Solenodon > Solenodon paradoxus. The sequence goes on from RJWH01004670.1 coordinate 43,530, forward strand.
TTCTAATGTTCCTAGTAGGCAAGTGGGTATTCTCTTTAATTTGAGATTCAGGTACCTGGCACCTTCCATGTGGCAGTTATATCTTTCCCTTAGAATCTTTCAGCAGGTGGGAGAAGAGAAAACACACTTCAAATCTTGGTCAGAAACTGGCCACTTTTGTTCATACTCCATTGGAGAGAACTGGTTATATGGCTCAATTAGTTACCAGGAGAGCTTGCACATATGTCTTCAAAGAACATGCCTGTATGAGCGAATGTTATGAAGTTATCAAAACTGACCTTTAGAATAGCTAGCCAATTTATACAGAAGGTCGTTCTGTGGTTATTAGACATTGAAGTAATGTGCTTAAGACATCATTTTTCTAGTATTTGGATGTGTAGAGTTACACAGAACCATAAAGAATTTTAAAGATCATATTTCTGTCTCCCATTTTAGAGACAGTGAACTAGAAAAATTATTTAACTCATTCATTTGGTAGCAGAAATTGGGCTGGAATTCAGATTTTTGACTTTGGGTTTAGTGTTCTAGAATCTTCTACATGGAAAATTATTAGCAGCAGATGCAGAAATTGGATGCCAGAAGTCTATTACCCCAAAATATTGTCCAAGAGACCAATTACATATTATCCTGAATCTCATTTTTAGAGAGGAGTGAATGAAATAAAGTTTGAATAACACTCAAGGTCACATTAGTGGGATATGAAGCCAGAATGTGAACCCAGGTAATCTGGTTTCAGATGATGTGCCCCTGCTACCTGTCAGTTACCAGCTCCAATTCTACTCTAAGTGCTCTATGTAACACTTTTAAAGCAGAGAATAATAACTGGAAGGAAGTAATAACATTCGCAATTAATTTCTGCTCCTTCAATCATAGACAATCATTCATCTGGCAAGAGGCCCTTTGAAAATTAAAAGCTTAAAACGATTTGCCTTTTAGGCTCCAGCCAGCATCAGAGGTGATAGTATGTTCAACCAGGAAAGACAACTAAAATAATTGCATTTTTATTCCCCTATTGCTACAACCCAGTGGGCCTAGGATTCTCCCTGTGAAGGAGAACCTGAGCATTAGGGGGAGTCTGAAAACCTGGATTCCAGTAGTTGGTAAAGTACTAACAAACAGGGTGCACTTCTATAATGAAGGAAGTAGACTCAGCATCAAACACTGAAGGAAATTCAAATGAGAGGGGGATTGAAAAGTATGCATTGGACTTGGGAGTTAGAAAGCGATGAGTGAGTTTTGAGAGAGAAGTTTCACCAGAACCTAGATTATGGAAGTCCAAGTTCTGAATGTGAACATAAAAGTGTATGTGGTGCCACTTCATTTGATAAATGTATAAGAAAACGAGATTACAGCTCAGAAAATTCAGTGTTACAATATCGTGGCAGATTGGGAATATTTATTTCAGTTTTAAAATTTGTTTTATTTAATGAACTGCTACTGTTTAAGCATTGAAAAAGCATACAAAAATATAAAAATAGTAAATTATGAGGATTTATTTCTTACCCTGTCCACTGCCTTCATTGCTTCTATATTTTCCCATAGCCAATCATGCTTACAAGTTTCTTCTTTATCTTTTTTATTGTTTATTCTGTTTTTGTTTTTAGAGAAAGGAAGTAGGCAGGAATAAAGGCAAATAGGTAGACAGGAAGAGCGAGAAAGAAGCATTTATTAATTCATTTAGTTCATTCATTTTAATTGTTCCCTGGCCCCACGTTGCAAACCCAGATCCTTGGACTTTACATGGACTATAACGGAATCACAGTCTAAATGTCTGAGCTTCCAGGGTGGGCCTGATCTTTTCTTTTTAATAAGAGAAATAAGAGCACACATTTCTGCATGATAGTATTGTACTTTAACATTATAGATTTGCCTTTGTTCCCTATTAAATGCATCTTGCATCTTGAAGATCTCTCCATGTCAATGCAGGCATTTTCTTACTATTTTCTTGCAGTTGAATAGTGTTCTACTAAGGATACAGTAAAATTCACTGGTTCTATACAGATGAAATTTAGGTTGTGTAATAATGCTTACTATCACAAACAGGGATTCAGTATTTCACATGTGTATCTTCAAACATACTTGATTCACATAAATGCAAGTAAACCTCTAGCAAATTTCTGGAAGTAGAATTGCTGGATTGAAGGATTCCAACCATTTCAAGATTGCAATATACTGCAAAATGCCACTCAGTACACACTGTACCAATTTGCTATTCCATGATCAATGTATGAGAATACCTGTGTTCTACATTCTCATCAATGTTGGGCTATCAAATTAAACTTTTATTTTGCAAACCTTACAGGTAAAATATATCTCAATATAGTTTTCAATTGTATTTTTCTTTTGAGTGGAGAATGTTTTTTTATATGTTCAAGATCCATTTGTAGATAAGAATTTTTTATTTTGAAATTAGAATTTAGTTTAGTGCATTGGCATTGTATAAATGATACCTTGGAAATTATTCTCTTTTTTATACATAGGGAGTATTATATGGCATTGGAGAAGAGGGTGTAATGTCTATTTTCAAGGTGCAATGCTTGATATATACATATATAGATATATATTGCTATATATATCAATATATATATATACATGTACCCAAATTTTTATTCTACTAATCTTTCATGGAATATAATTGTAAATTTTACTATTAAGTAATAAATTGTAAATAATATATATAATTATGTCTTTTACTACTAGGATGTTTCTATTTGTCCTGGTGTTTCTGCAGTTTGTTTAATAATTGATGATACTCTTTTTTGATAGGTAGATATTCATTATTATTTTATTTTTTAACTATATGCCCCAGCATTATAATGTGCCTTTTTATTTCTAAATGCATCCATTCTTCACTTACTTAATGTTTTTTTTTCCTGAACCAATCTATTCTGGCATCAAGATCATGACCCCTGCTTTTTTGTTTGCATTTATGTAATGTTGTTTTGCCCACTCTTTAATTTTCAGATGTTTAAATGTGTTTCTTATGTATAACGCCACATAGCTCATCTATATTTATGATTGTTGTGTATTAAATATGGTTATCAGTTCTACTCAAGTAGTCTACTGGATTCTTTAGAGTTATTTAGTGTATAATATGCTTAACTTTACTTGAGTCCTATTCAGAATAGAATTGGGTTTTTTGATCTAATTGTAAGTTACTTTGCTTTTGATAGATGCATTTAACTTTCCAAAACATAGCTATATTGAAGCTGAACTCTATTGTATTATTAAACTATGTTTCTTCCCATCACAATTACATAATTATCATCATTTTTATATCAATATTTGGTTTATTTTATTTGTATGTGCATGTTTGTGTAGTTATTTGCCTAATGAGAAAAATATAATAAATGCAGTACTTTCTCCTATTTATCTTCTCTCTCTCCTACAAAATATTATATTAGCCAGTAATATTTTCATTTATCTTTAATTCCTTGCTCTTACATATGCATGTGATTCTATTGCATTATTGGTTTTGAGTATCTTTTTTACTTCCTTTGTTTAGCTATCAATCAGTGTACTTAATCTGACTGCTTTCTCCTTCCCATTTGTCAGCAATATTCTTAATTTATAGAATATATAATATGTGTTATGACAAATCCTTAGTTCTCTTGATAAGTTATTCAACATGGGTGATCTCATGGCGGCAGGTGATAGATTTGCTCTATATTTACTCTCTAGTCGTTTCCTAAAGAGGGGTTCATGAAAATAGTATTCTCTATTGTTTTGCATGTGTAAATTATTTGCCTCTGGTCTTTATACTTGAATTTCAGTTTGGTCAGATGAATCCTCAATTTGTATATTTTTTTAAATTTTGAGATGATTTGATCAGCCTCTACAGAAATCATATATTGTTGTGTAGGTTGAAGAGTACTAATTGCCACTTTTTAAGTGACACAGTCTGCCTAGTTAAGCAAAGTGACTTTATCTTTGGAATTGGCCATATTTCCTAGTTTATATTTCAATATTGATTTCTTAAATTAATTTTCCCTGTCACATGATGTGTCTTTTAATATGTATATTCAATTTTCTTAAAGAAATATTTTTCTTAAGATGTGTATCTAAATATTTATTTTATCATTTTATTTTGGTACATTTCTTCAGGAACTTCAATTACATGTATGCTGCATCATCTTTGATTTATTTTTACTATATATTCTGTTTAACTTTTTCTTTAGTTCTAATCATTTCTCTTCTCTCATTTCAGTTCTTCATTTCTGTTTTATAAAGGGTCTCTTTGCCTTTGTACCCCTTTCCATATCTTTTTTTATTTCTTTGTTGATTTTACTTTTTTCCCCTTTTACCTAATTTCATCCAGCACTATTTCATCTCTTCCTGCTCTTTTGACTTCTTTTCTCTGAGTTCTTGTTTTTTCTGTTTCATGGTTTTGCTTCATAAAAGTAATTGCTTTACTAAATGTTACTGTTGTTTGCTTGTTTTGTTCTAATTCAGGGCAAAATTTGATTCATTCTGTTCATATGCTACATGAGAACAGTTTCCCCCGTGTAATATCCATTTGTTATAAAAAAGCTATTCTCATTTTTTCTTTTAACATACTTATATGGATACTGTGCTTATTATTTTTATACCTGCCTTTAAATGAGTCACACCAACTCTTTGAGAATTAATTACTTGTCTTTTAAATGATTTGAATTGCTATTTGCAAGAGATTCTTAGCTAATAGAGCAGAGTATATGCATCTTTCAGAACCTACAGACTTTCTTCTGAGTTTCCACAAAGACAGCCTTCATGTAAATGTGATTTTTCATGTATTATGCTTCCCTTGCCACACTAAAAGTAACCCCATCCTGAGAGACTTCTGGCATCAAGCTGCTCACATTATTTTTCTCATCTACCGCGCCAATATAGGACAGTCTTTATATATTAGAATATGCCCATCACTTTCAAGACATGCATTCTTTTGGGGGGACTTTCTGAAATCTGCAATTGCTGAGTTCTCTCAGCTTCTCACCACATTCCCCTCCTTAATTCCTAAACTCATTCGGGAAAACTCGAAGCTGTTTAAAAATCTTGCAATCTCTCCCAAATTCACTGAGAATATAATTTTCACTTTTGGCATCAACTATCCTGGTTACTGTTGGAGAAGGAGGAATCATGTTGCGTATATGCAGCGACATTTGTCTTGTAAGTCTTTAACTCATTTATTGCTCTCAAATGATAAAGGAAATTAGAGCATTATAATATGCCTGTCTTTCCCTAAGTGTTGTAATTTTGATAACTGTGAAGAGTGATAAAAAGTGACACAAAAGAGTCTACCTCTAGTTTCACATCATTGTTGTGGTTTTTTTTTTTTTATAATAACAGCTTTTTTGTGGTTTATGCTACATCTGCACTAACTGCACAAGAGGAGATTTTACTTCAATTCCCTTTCTCTATTACTCCATTCTCAAGACCTTGGGACTTAACAGCCTGACGGGATCCAGAGTCATAAAGATTTCTCAGAGGTCCTTGTTGTTTCCAGACATCATCAATAGACTTTGGGGGCTCTGCACTTGTGTTCTGTAGTTGTTACCAGTCACTGTCTCATCTCTGAGTTTTAACTCATGTTTTAGAATTTGTCCTATATTAACTGTAGATTCTGATTCTTGGCTCTTTATGTGAAATTAGCTTCTGTTCCTCTACCTCATTCACACAGTCAAAAATAGCGGGGCGCCTCTGCGGATAGTCTCTAGGTTTGAATAGAAGAGTAATGGAAATTAAGTAATCCTTAGGTGTCTGGAGCATATTTTCTCCAAGGATCTCTGACCCAAACTGAAAACCGCTGACATTTGTAGCATACTGCCATACTCATCCAAACACACAGCCATTTCCCTGGGAAACCATGCAAACAGTTTTGTTTTATTTTTTTAGTATTGTGATAACTTTGTTTTATAAATTAAAATGAACTCATTTGTGTAGGTTCCACATAGGTTCAGTTTCCCTATTCCCTGTTCCTCACCACCATTCCTTCTCCATTGTCCAGTAGGTACTGTTACCACATGCCTCCACCCGTAGTCCCATTATCTATTGATGACCTCAGTTCTGTTGCCATTTCCCAAGAGTTGGTTTTGTTTTGTTTATTCCTTTGTTTTGTTTATTGAAATTCTATGTGTAAGTTCATCTGGTATTTATCTTTCTTCTTTTGACTTATTTCACTAAGCATAATACCCTCTAGATCCCTCTTGGTTGAGTCAAATGACAGGATTTCGTCACTTCTAAGGACTGTGTAGTATTCCATTAATCTTTCTCCACTTTGGACACTTAGGTATTTGCCAGGTCTTAGTTATTGTGAACAGAACTACACAACCATTGTTGTTTTGATTTGGATTTCCCTGTAACCAGTAGTTAGGAACTTTTCATGTGTCTTGGTCATCTGCATGTCCTCTTAGGAAAAAAGTCTCTCCCACTCCTCTTCCTAATTTTTATTGGATTTTCATGCTGTTTTCTTACCAAGTTTTATGAGTGTCTTGTGTATTTTTGTTATTAAGACCTTGTAGTAAATACGGAACAATAGTGTAGTATAATTATTTTCTGATATTTATCTAGACTCGGAACTATTTTACATAAGAATATCTTTTATATTTTATTCTTAAGGCATTGTGATGAATGAAAAAGAGAAGATGCTATTCTGTTGTACTTATTTACGTACACCATCTGTCACTAATTTTTAATATGAGAAAACTGTAGATTCTTTTCAAATATATTGTAGCAATCTCCTAACACACATAGAATTAAGCTAGAAATGTGTCAGTCTGAAACATTTATTTTTAAGAAGCCATGTACATTTAATAAAATTAAAATGTCATATCCAGAGATTTAGTCATTATTCATCTTTTTCAAAATTTTATTTAAATATGTCTTTGGATCAGAGTTTTTGTTTCATCATTCTCCTGTGTCTTTTGTTTTCTAAGCTATATCAATTTGCTTTTTATAAGTATCACTGAAATTGCTTGTCTTTATTTTTCATTTCCAGCATGCCAATCATCCTTCACTATTGTCAATGTAGCCCAGTGCACCTCTTTAGGGATGAACTATTTCATTTATACCCATAATATGCATAACATTGTTCTAACCTGTGAAACACATCAATTAATTATTAGTAGTCTAATGTTTGGAAACTTATTTAGCATTAGCTTCTTTAAGATAGATTTCTATTTCATTCTATTGTAAACAACAGAAACTTGGTACTCCCTTAGTGTTTTATTTTACTCTTTATTTTAACACTTATAGTAGTATAACTTTCTTTAGAGACAATATTGTACATTCCTTGTGTCTCCAGTAGTCAGTGAAACTCTTTGAGTGGAATTAAAGCTGATGCATTTTTTCCTAGAGCATAGTACCCTGCTCATAGTCACTCCAAATGAGTTCTTGTTCATCGAAGCTGCCAAGTACTTGCAAAGAATTTACTTCAAGTAGATTAGGTATTTATATATGATGATCATGTTATCTTACAATTTTTTAAGTGGGCAAGTTGCACTGATCTGTTAGTGCTTCTCTAATCTATTGGAGATGGAACTTGCAGGATGAGAGTCTTCAGTGGATCACCTCTACCTCTTATCTCATTTTTGGAGTTAATTATGTTGCTCAATGAACACTATCAATGTGCTGATATCCAATTCAATGCGCTGGGGATATTTAACCCTTTTTTTAAGAAAAATAATTGTTCCCTGTGATATTTTCAGTGATAAGCAGTAGCATTTGATGGCTAAAGCATGAACTATAGATCAAATCTCTGGGATTGAATCCTGACTCCACCATTTGCTAGTCATGTGATCTTGGAAAACTTACATATTTGTGTCTCAATGTCTACATTTATAAAATTGAAATATTCAAACCACCCACTGAATTAAGTGCATTGCAGATTGGGTTAATATAGGCAAATCATACAGATAATTTCCCTGCATGTGCTGAAGCATGTGTGATTGTTAGTTTTTATCATAGATTTCCTCTCTTGAATGCAAGATTCAGAAAACCATAAAACATTATTCCACTTTCAAAAATTCTCTGAATAGCATGGAAGTGGATAATTCTTTTTTTTAATGTCTGAAATGTGAAAACACAAACCATTTCAAATAAAGTATCAGAATTCCTAACAAAACTATGTACATCTCATAAATGGAAAAAGTTTAGGCAAATGTAGGAAAAATGAGCATCTATAATTTCATAATTATTATTATACTGTAGCACAAATAATATTTTTCTTTAAAATTACATATATTTAATATAATAATTTTATCTTTTCTTTTGTTTACAAAGCCACACTCATTTTAAGATATTGAATTTGTTTCTAACCCTACAGTATTACACAAGACAGCCACCACCAAAATTCTGCTGATCTTTACCACCACCTTTTTCCCTGTATCTCTCCTTCTCTCCCTGCTCCTGGCAACCATCATCTTGTGTCCTGTGAGTTTTTGTTTCAGGTTATCTAGTCATTTCATTTTTCAATATTCCACATATGATGGAAACTACGCTGTATCTCTCTTTTACTTTATGACTTATTTTGCTTATCATGATCCTTTCCAGTTCCATTTAGACTGTTGCAAAGAGCACAATTAATTTTTAGTAGATGCATAAAATTCTTTTGAGTATATATACCAAGCTTCTTTATCCAGTCATCTGTTGAAGTACATTTAAGTAGTTTCCATGTGTTGGGTACTGTAAACTGTACTGCTATGAACATAGGATGCAGGTATTTTTCCTGTTTAGAGATTTTTGTATTCTTTGGTTATATGCTTGGGAGTGGAATTGCTAGATCAAATGGTGGTCCCATCTTGATTTCTTTGAGGAATCTCCATACTGTTTTCCATGGAGGTTGCATTAATTTACATTCCCATCAACAGCGAAGGAGGGCTCCTATTTCTTTATACCCCCTCCAACACTTGTTATTTCTAGACGTTTGGATATAGGCCATTCTGATCATGTGAGGTGACATCTTACGTGGTTTTTATCTACGTTTCTCTGATGATCAGTGATAGAGAACATGTTTTCATGTGTCTGTAGATCATCAGTCTACATTAAATAGGCATCTATTTAGCTCTTCTGTCCATTTTTTGAGTGGGTCGTTTACTTTTTTTGTTGTTGTGGAGATGTATGAATTCTTTGTATATTTTGGAGAATAAGCTCTTATCTGATATATGTTGTGTAAATCAGTTCTCAATTTTTGGTGATTTGCCTTTATGTTTTAGTGGTGGTTTCTTTTGCTGTGCAGAAGTTTCTAGTTTGATATAGTTTCAATTATTTAGTTTTATTTTGGTTGCTTTTGCTTAAGCTGTTCTTTCTCCCAGAGATCTCTTTGATATTGAGATCATGAAGTGTTTTCCACATATATTCTTCCAAGTGTTTTATAATTTAGCATCTTACGTCCAGGTCTTTGATGCAGTCTGAGTTAATTTTTCATTTGAAAAATTTTGTTTTATTTTTCACAGATGTCTGTCCAGTTTTTACAACACCATTTATTACATAGACTTTTCTTCTACTGTATGCTCTTGACTCCTTTGTCAAAGATTTAGTTGTGATCTTATTTCTGGGCTCCCAATTTTATTTCACTGATCCATATGTCTGTTTTTGTTTCATTACCATACTGTTTTGGTAATGATTGCTTTGTGATATAGTTTGAACACAGAGATTCATCCAGTTTTGTTTTTTCTTTTTTGTCTTAAGATGTTTTGACTATTTGAGTTCTTTCGTGATTCTAAATAAATTTCAATATTGTTTGCTCAGTTTCCTTGAAAAATGTCTCTGGAATTTTAATGGGAATTACATTAAGTGTGTATATAACTTTGGGTAGGATTACCATTTAAATAAGTTAATTCTTTCAAACCAGGAGCATAGACTACTCTTCCATCTCTCTGTGTCTTCTTCCACTTCTTTTGTTAGATTTTATAATTTTCATTGTAGAAGTCTTTCACTTCCTTCATCAGGCTTATTCCTAGGTATTTGATGTTTTTGTGTGTTATTGAAAACAGGATTTCTTTCTTAACTTATTTTTCCACTACTGCACTGTATATAGGAATGCTATTATTTTTTGTATGATTTTATATTCCACCACTTTGCTATATTCATTTATTGTCTCTAACAGAATTTTTGGTTTAGTCTTTATGACTTTCCTAGCATAATATCATGTCACCTGCAAATAATGGTAGTCTTATTCCTTTATTTCCAATTTGAATTCTTTTTATATGTTTTTCTTGCCTCACTTCTATGCCAAGAGTTCCAGGAATATGCTAATTAGTAGTAATTAGAGAGGACAATCTTATCTTGTTGCACATCTTAGGAGACTTTCAGATTTTCAAGTATTATCTTTGCTATGTGTTTGCTGTATAATGTTTTTATTATGTTGAAATATTTCCTTCTCTTCCTATTTTGATGAGCATTTTTATCATGAATGGGTGCTGGAATTTTTCAAATGCTTTTTCTATGTCTATTGAAATGATCATATGATTTTTGATGTTCTCTTCATTGATGTGATATATTACATTAATTGATTTATGTATCTTGAACCATCTTGTACAATCTGGAATGAATCCCACTAGATTGAGGTGTATTATTTATTTAATTTGTTGCTGAATTCTGTTTGCTAGGATTTGGGTGCATTCTTTTGCATATGTATTCATAACCGATACTGATTTTATTGGTCTAGAGTATTCTTTTTTGGCACTGCCTTTGGTTTGGGGATCAGTGTAATGTTGGCCTCATTGAATGTATTTAGGAGTTTTCTCTCCTCTTAAATTTTGTAGAAGAAATTAAGGAGGATGGGGATTAGCTTCTCTTTCATAGAATTCGTTAGTGAAGCCATCTGAACTTGGGCTCTTGCTTTTTGAGATATTTTTGATTAAGGCTTCAATTTCTGTGCTTGTTATTGGTCTGTTCAAAATGTCATGTCTCCCTGTTTAAATTTTGAGGTTACAGGATTCCAGGAATCTATGCATTTCTTCATGATTGACAAATTTGTTGGCATATAATTGATCATAATAGCTTCCCATAGTACCATATATTTCCAATCAGTCAGCTTTGATTTTACCGCTTTCATTTGTGATTCTTATTATTAGATTTTTTCTCTGTTCTCCTTTGTGTGTTTAGCTAGGGGTGTATCAAATTTGCTTATCTGGAGTTTCACTGATTTTTTTGGATGCTCCTTTGTTTTCAATTTCATTTATTTCTGCTCTAAATTTTATTACTTCCTTTTATCTTCTGTTATTTGGTTTTGATTGTTCTTCCTTTTCTAGTTACTTCAGGTGTGAGATTAGGGATTTAATTTATGCTCTCTTCATTTTGATGTGCTCTTGTAGGGTTACAAATTTTCCTCAATGCTGCTCTTGCTACACCCCACATGTCCTGGTAATTGTATATAAATTTTCAATTGTTTGAGGATAAGTGTTAATTTCATTGATGATACACAAGCTGTTCAGGAGCATGTTCAGTCCCCACATCTTTGTGGTTCTTTCAGTTTTGTTCTTCTGGTTCATTTCTACTTTCACATCCTGTGATCAGAGAAGAGGCATTCTTAATTTCAATCTTGGTAAATATGCTGAGACTTGTTTAATTTCTCAAGAAGTTGTCTATCCTTCAGAATGTTCCAGGTATACTTGAGAAGAATGCATATTCTTTTTTGTTGGGGTAGAACATCTGTATGTGTCTGTTAGGTTCATGTGATATTTTTCTTCTTCTAGAGTTCTTATTTACTCGTTGACTTTCTGCCTGGATGATCTATCTATTGATGTAAGTGGGCCATCGAAGTTCCTGACTATTACTGTACTACTGTCAATATCTGCCTATAGTTCTATCGGTATTTGTTTTGTATATTTAGATGGTCCAGCATTGGGTGCATATATGTCGATAGTTACTTCTTGTTTAATTACCCCATTGATAATGGCATAGTGCCCTTGCCTTGAGATTTCCTTTTCAAGTGGAACTTTATCTTGTGTGAAATTAGCATTGCAGTTCCTGATTTCCTTTCACCACTGTTCCTTTGATAGATATTTCCATAACCTTTGTCTTTCAATGCTCTTTTGTCTTTGGATCTGTTTTTGAGCAGGAAATATGCCTCAGGGAATAAACCTCAGGAAATAAGCCTCCACTGAATTTACTATCTCACCAGCCCAAACCCCAAGCTGCAAATAACTTCTGCTTACTGCAACCACCAACAGACCTGGCCTGATCCTACTAAACAGAAATCAGTTATGAGAAAATTCCAGACCCTTACTCTAGCCTGCCCCAGAAACCCCTGCCTATAAAATCTGTGACTTACTCCTCTTCAGGGTGCCAGTCTTTGGAGACCACTCCACTGGTGCCTGCTGGCATTAAATAAAATCCTTTCAACTTTTCCCGAGTGTGTGAAACATGTTGCTTTCCAATGATGGAACCCATTTTGCTGTAACAATGTGAGTTTTCTGTAAGTATAATATTGATGGATCCATAATATTGATGGATCCATTCAGCAACTCTTTGTCTTTTGATTGGTGTGTTCAGTCCATCCACATTTAGAGTGATAACTGATATATAAGGCTTTATTGCTTTCATTTGAGCCTTTGTTTTCTGTGTCTTTCGCATCATTTCCCATTTATTTTTATTAGTTTTTTGTATATGGTTTTCTGTGTCAGGTCTTTCAGTATTGTCTATTTCCTTGCTATGTATCTCTAGAGTTAGGTTTTGTGATTGTCATGGATTATCACTGTTTTCACATTCCTATGGTACACTTTTTAATAGTATTTTACTGTAGTAACTTTGTTTTACAAATTAATATAAACTCATTTGTAGGTTATCCACTCCTCAAATATATGTAAACATACCCTGTCCTCTACCAAATTACAAAGAGTTCTTCACCATTGCCAGTTGGGCCCCACCATCACTTGCCCCAACCCCGCATCCCATTCCCTCCTAGCAACCATTTTTTTGCCAATGTACAAGGTCTATTTCATCTATTCTTTTGTTTTATATATTTACATTACACCTATGTGTGAGATCATCAGGTATCTGTCTTTCTTCTTTTGACTTATTTCACCTATCATAATCCCTCTAGATCCATCCACATTGATTCAAATGACAAGATTTTATCTCTTCTAGGGGCTGTCTAGTTTTCCATTGTGTCTATATCCACATCTTCTCTATCCATTCATCTGACATTGGGCACTTAGGTAGTTTCCAGTTCTTATTTAATGTGAATAGAACTCCAATAAAAAGTGGGTGCATAGATCCCTGTTAATTAGTGTTTTTGCATCTTTTGGGTAAATACCCAGAGGTGGAAGGGTGGGATCATATGGGATTTCCATGTTTAACCTTTTGGGGAATGTCCATACTGTTTTCCATAGGGCTTGCACCAATTTACACTCCCGTCAGCAGTGTAAAAGTGTTCCCTTTTCTCCATAGACTCACTAACATTTGTTGTTTCCAGACTCAAGAATAATAACCAATCTCTTGGGTGTAAGGTGACATCTCACTGTTGTTTGGATTTGCATTTACCTAATAGCCAGTAGGTACAGTCTTTCATATTTCTGATGACTATCTTTACATCTTCTTTGGAAAAATGCTCTTCCGATTCCTCTGCCCACTTTTTATTGGATTGCCTGTTTTTCTGTTACTGAGTTTTGTGAGCATTTTGTGTGTTGGATATTAAGTCTTTGTCAGACATATAGAGAGTAAATAACTTCTTCCAGTTAGTAGGTTGTTTTTTTGTTTTGATGATGCTATCTTCTGCTATGAGGTTTTTTGTTTGTTTGCTTGCTTGTTTGATGTAGTCTTGTTTATTTTTGTTTTTGTTTCCCTTGATACTGGAGATGAGTCCACAGTGATCTAAGGCTGATATCATATTATATGTTTCTTATGTTGTCTGATAAGAACTCGATGGTTTCTGGTCTTATATCCAAGTCTTGAGTCCATACTGAAATAATTTTTGTTACAGATTGTTCTAGCTTCATTATTTTGCATGTGACCATCCAGTTTTCCCAACAGTATTTATTGAAGAGACTTTCTTCTCTCTGTCATATGCTTTTGCCTCTTTTCATACATTTACTGACCATAGGTGAGTGAGTCAGTGTCTGGTGATTCAGTGCTATGCTATTGATCTGAGCCTCTGTTATTTCAATACTATACAGTTTTGATCACATAGCTTTGTAGCATAGGTCAGCAAATGGGTTTGTGATATCCCTTGATTTATTCTTTTATTTCATAATTACTTTGACTATTCAGGGTCTTTTCTTGTTCTGTACAAATTTTAAGGTTTTTTTCTTCTATTTCCTTTAAATATTCCTATAGAACTTGCATTAAATCCACATATCATTTTAGGTAAAATGGTCATTTTAATAATATTAATTCTGCCCAGTCATGGGCTGGAAAATATCTTTCTATCTCTCTGTATCTTCCTCTATTTAAGAAAGAAATATTTTTTGCAATGTACACATCTTTCAATTCCATGTTAGATTCATTTGCTTCTATTTTAAATGCTTAGTTATCTTGATTTTGTTTTATTCTAACATAATGTTTGTGTATAAAAATGCAATGGATTTTCGTGCATTGATTATGTAACTTACCCCTTACTATTCTCATTGATTCACTCCAGTACTTTTTTTGACAATGTTTTTTTGGGTTTTCAACATCCTCTGTAAATAGTGATAGCTACACTTCCTCTTCCCAACTTGGATTCCTTTTATTTCTTTTTTTTGTATAATTTCTCTGGCTAATGCAACCAGTATGATGTTATATATAAGTGGTGAGAGAGAACAGCCATGTCTTGTTCCTGATATTAAAGAAAATGCTTTCAATTTTTCACCACTGAACAGGGTTTTGGCTGTGGGTTTATCATATGTGGCATCCATTATGCTGAGGTATGTATTGTCTATCCTTATTTTATGCACTTTTTTTATCATAAATAAGTATTGGATCTTAGCAAAATATTTCTCTGTATCTATTGCTTTGATAATATGGTTATTCCTTGCTTTTGCTGATATAGTGTGTTACATTTACAGATTTATGAATGTCGACCATTCTTGCATCCCTGGGATAAATCCCAGTTGGTCATGATGGATTATCTTTTTGATGCATTGTTGGATTTGGTTTGTTAATATTTTGGTAAGAATTTTTGTATCTATGTTCATTAGAGATATTGGTCTGTATCTATCAGTTTTTGGTATATCTGTTTTTACAGCCTCATAGAAAATGTTTGGAAGTCCCATCTGTTCTTCAATATTTTTGAAAACTTTGAGATGAATAGGTATTCTTCTCTGGATTTGGTAAAACTTATTAGTAAAAAGTCATACAGTCCTGGCCTTTAATTTTTAGGAAGACTTTTGATTACCTCTTCAATTTCTTTGCTTGTGAGTTCTGTTCAGGTTTTACAAATCTTCTGGATTAACTCTTAGTAGATCATATTTTTCTAAAAATTTCGCCAAGTCCTTGATATTGTCCACTTTGTTGGCATAGAGCTGTTCCTAGTAGTCTGTTATTTTTTATATTTCTGTGGTATCTACTGTAACTTTTCCACTTTCATTTCATCTGAGAATTTTCTTGTCTTTTTCTTTGTCAGTCTAGCCATTGGTTTGTCAAGTTTGCTTATTTTTCCAAAGAACCAACTTTTTATTTAATTGATCTTCTGTATTTTCTTTTTTTCTATTTTATTTCTGCTCAAATTTTTATTATATTCTCCACAGATTTTTTGCTTATTGTTCATTCTTTAGTTGTTTGAAAGGTAGAGTTAGAGAGAGCTATTTTTTTGTTGTTGTTTCTTGGGGAAGGAATAGATTGTCATCAACTGCCCTCTTAATACTGCTTTTGCTATACCACATAACTTCTGGTAGCTCATGTTTTCGTTCTCATTTGTATCTAAATATTTTTTAAGCTCTTCTTTGATTCGTCTTTTACCTGAGTCATTTTTCTAAGCGTAGCTTAGTCTCCAATTAATATGGGTTCTTCCAGCTGTCTTTTGTAATTGGTTTCAAGTTTTAAGGCATTGTGATCAGAGAAAATGTTTGGAATGATTTCAGTCTTTGTAAATTTGTTATGACATGTTTTGTTTCTCAACATTTGAGATTTAAATTTTTCTTTGGAATTTTCCTAAATAATTTTCCTTGTGCACTTGAGAAGAAGTGCATTCTGTAGTTGTTGGATGAAGTGTTCATTTTACGTCTATTAGACCAAACTGCTTCAATTGGTCATTTAAAGTTGTTTATTCCTTGTTCATTTTCTGCTGGTTGATATGTTCATTTCAGTAAGTGGGGTGTTGAAGTGTCCTACTATTATGTTACTGTCAATGTCTCTCATTAGTTTTGATAATACTTGCCTTATGTATTTTATGTAGTTTCATTTAGTGCATTAATGTTAATAAGCATTATATCTTGGTAAATTGAATCACTAATTATTATATAATGTCCATCTCTATCTTTTGTTATTCTTTTTGTTGGAAGTTTATCTGATATAAGTATGGCTGTTTTGGAGGGGCTGTCATTCAACTGCGGGATTTCTTTAGTTGCTTTTCCCTGGAGATGGCCTTTGAGGTTACCCTGAGGTTGCATTATAAATTCTATGTTTATTTCCTGGTTTTAACTGAAAGAAAAGTAGTCTAGAACTCACTCTCCATTCACATTTTTATTCTCTCCTCCTCACTACTTTTTATATTTTGCTATCTTACTGCTGTTAAGTGGAATTTCTTTACACTTTGAGTTTCATTTAGTATTTTTTTGTAGAGCTGTTTTATGGTGATGAATATCTTTAACTTTTGCTTAAATGAAAAGTTTTGATCATTCATTTAGTTCTAAATGATAATCTGTAGGGTAAAGTATCCTATGTTGGAAATCCTTTTCTTTCAGCTCTTTGAATATATTAAGCCATTTTCTTCTGGTCTGTTGAGTTTCAGCTGAGAAATCTGCTGACAATCTTCTGGGGGCCTCTTTGTATATAATTTGTTTTTCCATGGTCGCTTTTTAAATTCTTTATCTTGTATTTTTGACATATTGATGGCAATATGTCCTCATGTGGGTCTGTTTGGGATTCTTTTATTTGGAACTCTTTGAGCTTCCTGGGTCTAGAGGCCTCCTTCAGTCCTCAGATTAGGGAATTATCAGTTATTATTTCTTCAAATAGAATTTTTGCCCCATTTTCTCTCTCTTCTCCTTCTGGGACTCCTATGATGTGAATGTTGTTCTTTTTTATGTTATCTCTTATGCTATCTTGGTCTCTTTTCTTTCGCCTTTCTCATTGCTGGTTTACTTGAGTGCATCCCTCTGGCCTAGCTCATTGATTATATTGGAGGCTTCATCCATCCTACTCTTGAGTCTCTCTGTGGATACTTTAGTTCAGCTGTTGTGTTCTTTATTTCTTTGACATCTTGCTTCATTTCTTCTCTTTTTTGTTGTTCTCTTCTTGTCTTCTATTGCTTTCTTGATTTCCATGATATGTTTATCACTCTTGCCCTAAATTAATACTCAGATAGTTTGCATATGTCAGATTTTCTCCCTGGGGTTTTAATTAAATTCATCATTATATATATATATATGTTGGGCTGTTGGGCATATGCTTTTATTTCTGTGGGTTAGGTTTTCCCAAAGTAATAGCTTTTTTAGGATATCAACATGCACCAAATAAGCCTGGATCTGGTTATAATACTGCAAGTTCCTTAGTTTTATTGTCTCACCACCAGTGGGATTTGTTGAAGTTCTGATGTAGATCCTGCATTGAGGTCCAAGAGGCCAACATATGGAGTCAGAGTTTGCATGGGGGATGCAGAGACCTCCACCAGCATCACAGGTGTGAACAATAAATCTACCTGTGGATTGCTGTCTGCCCACAATCAGCAAGCGTCAGTTCCAACTCCACCCACAGAGTGGCATTAACTGGTAGCTGTTGAAGGTTCCTCCCTCCTGGGAGACTCTCTTCTTCCAGACAAACTGTTTCAGGCACCCTCAAACCTGGGGGCAGAATTTCTGATGAGCAGATCCTGCTGCTCAGTGCAATAGTCATGAGAAGGGTTGGGTGTTTCCCTTAGCTGCCTTCCAGTTTTGGCAGTGAACTGTGCAAATCCTCCTCAGGAAGTGTGACTCAGTTTACTGGGCCACTGGTCCTTTTTCTGCCCTGTGCTGAGACACCCTCACCAGGCTCATCTTATTGCAAGAGAGACTCTCCAGGAGGTCTGGGTCTTCCCAAGGTTCCAAGCCTCCATTACTCTCCAGTTTTTTTTGTTTGCTTGTTTGTTTCCCTCCGTGGCTCAAAATCCCCAAACCGCAATGTAGCCCTGAGACCAGACATTTTTGCCTACCATCTATAGTGTTAAATGCTGCTGCTGTTTATATAGTTGCAGTCTTGCTACTCCTTAGTGCTTGTATCTACAAAATAGGTATTTCCTAGTAGTTTTGTGCGGTGGAGATGAATCTAGTGTCCTACCAAGCTGTGATTTTGCATGATAGTCTTTTATGAGATAGTGCCATATCATATTTATATGTTCTTATGGATTCCATGATTCTATTTCCCCCACTGGTGATTTTTATTCTCTCCTGTTGATCCTGTCTTTGTTTCCTCATTTACTTTCCTGTTTATCACTATTCTCAGGTTTTGGTGGGTTTTTGTGTTATTATTCTCTATTGTAGGTCTCCTTTCAGGATTTCTTAAATGCAGGCTTGGTGGGGAAAAAATCTATTCACTTCTGTTTATTATTGATGACCTTTATTTCTCCATCATATATGAATGACAGTTTTGCAGAGTAGAGTGTTCTCTGCTGGCCCTTTTTGTCTTTTAGTATTTTGCACATGTCAGTCCACTGTCTCCTGGCCTTAGCATTTCTGCTGAGAAGTCTGAGGATAGTCTATTTGGTGCACCTTTGTAGGTAATGTTTCCCACTTCTCTAGCAGCCTTGAGTAGTTTTCCTTTGTCATTGACTTTTCCTTATTTGACTATGACATGCCTAAGGTAGATCTTTTTATATTTTGAAATTTTGGTGTTCTTTCTGCTTCTTGGATATCCACATTTGCCCATTTTTTCTTTTCTTTTCTTTTTTTTTTTTTTTGATAGATGTGAGAAGTTATCTGCTATCACTTTTTCAAGTATGTTTTTCTGTTCCCCTCTCCTTGACTTCTAGGATACTTACAACGCTTATATTTATTCTTCTCAGGGTGTCTGATATTTCTTATAGGATTCCTTCATTTTTCTTAGTCTTGTTTCTCTCTCCTTTTCCATGAGCTATCTTCCTCTGTTATCTTGTCTTCAATTTCTGAGATTCTTTTTCTGCATAATTGAGTTTGTTTATAGTTCTTTCCATGTTTAGCTTCAATGCCTTCACTGTGTTATTATCTATAGCATTTCTGCTAGGAATATCTTCATGGTCTCAATGACCTTGGTGATGTAGTTTCTTTGATCTATCACTTGGTTTTTGAGGTCTTCCACTTTCCTTTGAGTGGTTGTGTGTGCTTCCTGCATCTCACTCAGCTTTTTTAATAACTACTGTCCTAGCATTTTCTTTTCTTTGGGTCATTCATACTTTTTTGGGTGACTTGATATTGACCTGACTTTCTTCTCTGATTTAGATTTAGCACTGTTCTTTTCTTTCTTTCTTTTTTAATATTAGACTTCTTTCTTTGTGGTGATGTTTGGTCCTGGTGTAGCCAGTACCAGTCATTTATCTTCTGTATGGGTGGGACCTGTTATCCTCTCTGGTATATTCTTTTTTTGGGAGCCACAAATGCTGTTTCATTAGTATCTACTGACTTCTGTGGGAATTATGGAAAATTCTTCTCTTTTCTTATACTGATAGGAAGCTCTCCAATCCAAGGACCAAATAAATAGGCAGATCCTGTGAGTTCTGTGAAGTCCATAGCTCTGCAATGTAGAGACAGGGGAGGGCTCCCTGTAGATCTTCTATATACCCTATTCATAGTTATTATAGCTTCTTTGGGTGAGGCGGCTACTTCTTTCTACCCCCTGCCCACCAATTCCTTGAACAGGGAGCCATAGTGCTCTTTGCTTCTTTATGTTCCCTTAAATACTTGAGGGATCTCTCCCTACTATTCTTCAGTGCCTGGACTCTCCGAGTTTAGTCCCTTGTGCTAGAATAAGCACATGTTTTGAAATGTCCTCTGATGATGTGAGTGGAGTCTCCTTCAGTTTCTCCACAATCAGGGAACAAATTCAAACTCTGCCTCTGTGAACCCCCTTTATCCCTTGGGAGGTGATATTCATCACCACACCTCTCCATCATAGAGAGCTAGAGGGTGGAGTTCACATGTAGGTCTTCTTGCACTCCTGTACAAAGTTACTGTAAATTTTGAGGGGTGATGGAGCCCCTGGTTCTTACTCCTCACTGCTCATTGGCTAGGGAGCAAGTTTGTCTTCAGCCTCTGTGTCTAAATTATATTTTAAACTTTATAT
Organism: Solenodon paradoxus; assembly: GCA_004363575.1. Lineage (NCBI taxonomy): Eukaryota > Metazoa > Chordata > Mammalia > Eulipotyphla > Solenodontidae > Solenodon > Solenodon paradoxus. Next base: position 63,876 of record RJWH01004670.1, read on the forward strand.
AATCCAGCTCACACAAAATCGCTTCTGTAATTGTGTGCCTGTGTATCCAGTACAAAGTGATCTTATATATAATTAACATAAAACCAAAATGAAAAATAAGATTCTTTAAAACTAAAATTTTCTCCTTTAATAAAGGAGAAATTATTTTATTAATAAAATAGTTAATTTAATTAATACATTTATATTTCTCTACGCAATATAACTAGCAATGTTATTGACTCATAGTTTGCCATTTTAAAACAGTTCTGAATTTATTGTTTAATAATTTTGCTTCATTTACACATCCTCCTTTTGAATGTTTAATAGTTGCCTTATAGAATTTGTTATTAGTCATGCATAATATCTTTTGAAGAAAAATAGATGTATGATAGCCAACTGAAGTGATGAGGAAAGGTGGGCAAGCTAAATATAATTATGAAAGCTGGCATGTGCCCTGGAGCCTGCAGATGGCAGCCAGTCACTCTTATGAATGATGGATTGTTGGTCTGTTTCTAGATGGATTGCTTGCCACTGGCCTTGATGAGTCATAAAAGAATTTTCTCATTTTCGCTGTCCAAACCTGTGAAAATTACTCAGGCTTTTTGAAATGAAATTAGAGCATCTAGTGGTAGGTCATATCAAGGATGTTAGAGCAATCTTACACTGACATCTGTCACTCTATTTCATGCCAGGTTTGATTTGAGAGGTTTAGATAGCTGGAAGATGTTCTGTGAGCCTCTCACTGTTATATATTTGTCATCCTGTCATAGGCATTGGCTATATCTTCGGGATGTCACCCAAATAAAAGAGGGTGATATTCTCAGTTTACGGAGGTCCATACTATAAATGAAGCAATAGAGTAGGTGAACATTCCTGCTAGAACCTCAAAACAAGCTTCAAGTTTCATGTGGAAATGTTAATTTAAGTTCTACTTTTAGTTTGCAAGACATTGAACACATTTTAAAATGTTGTTAAAAGAGTTCAATTAAGGTAAATAGATTCAATGGATCTGCTTTTTGAAGAGTCTTTAATATATTCCAAACTGGGAAAATATGATTGATCCAGACATAACACTCAACAAATAGTTAGTAATATTCTGTGCAGAAAGGATGGCATTTGGCAAAGCTTGAAGACGAGAAAATGGCAGTTTCCAGGAGAGAAACGTCATTATGGCCACACAGGTGGGGACTAAGAGCAAGAAGAAATTTAAGGGTTTTAGACAAAGAATTGATGATTATAGCGCACTTTATGATAGATTATTTTGGCTGAACAACATAGAAGCCTTACTGGAGGGAAAGGGAAAGATAAAGTTTTGGGAGAACCACTAGGTGGCTACTGCAAAAATCTGGGAAAGAGGTGATACACTGACATAAGATGGTGGAAATTAAAACAAGTGCTGAGCTTAAGAGGTATTTAGGAAGTTAATAGGACTTGTGATGAACTGAATATGAGCAGTGGCAAGACAGAGGGAAGAGACACAGGAAATGCCCAGGTTTTTGATATAGGTAACTGGATAAAACATGTTTCTTGAGACTGGAAATTCAGATGAGATATCAAATGTAGGGTAAACAATGAGTTCAATATCAGTCATTTGGAATCAAAAGAAGATGTGGGATAGCTAATACAAATATCCAGTAGGGAGTTATAAATGTAGGCAGAAGTTCATGAAAAAAAGATTGCATAGATCTTCATTTGAGCCTAAGATATGCTCATCACAGCTATGTTTGCTTAGGGAATAGAAAACTTCCTCAGAAAGTATTCACTCCAGAAAAAAAATTGATGAGGCAAGTTTGAATAATGATAAATCATATTAAGTATTGCATGGAAGAGATGATGTGTTGTCTATTTTCAACTCATCTCTTGGTTAAGACTTCATGAGTTGCACATTAAAGTTTTTGCATTAAAAGCCATAATAGCTTTTAGTAAAAGTCCATGGTGCCTTGTGATCAGGTATTAGCTACATTAGTCCCAGTAGAGTAGGCTGTGACAAATAACAGACTTCATGAAACATGGCAGGCTCCATGAAATCTAGTGAAAGCCCATGAAGTTCCCATAACACCAACCATTAATGAGCCTTGGCTCACCTATTCATAGCCATCGCCAGCAGAAGGGTGTCCTTACAGAGAGCATCCAGATGGCAGGACTTTGACAGACATTGAGTAACCTTGACTGGAACTACCACCAAGAAAATAACAAGTATTGTAGAGTCAACAAGATGATTGATGGGCAAGGGACATTTGAAATTATATATGTTAACTGACTTAAAAAGAGCTGGCAAGTCCTTGGGGGTGGTAGAGCCCAAGAAATTTTCTTTTGTTACTACTGTTTTTGAGACCTGTTTTTCAACATTCAGCTGGGGCAGCTAGGATACATCCTGTCTATCCGTGGTGTATATTGAAAAGACATCTTTGTAAACATTTGAAAGATTAACTTTATATATTTCTATTTTAAAACCTAAAGTCAATTTCTTTTTAACATCATAGATTCTAGTTCATTATTCCCCTAGGTTAGTGTTTTTAAAAGAAAAAAAAAAAGTGTTCATTGTATCTCTCTATAAACAAGTGGAAGAAATTTTGCTAATTATAGTTATGCAATTATTTTTTGTATCAGGGAAAAAAGCTCAACTAAATAAGTCTTACTATGATGAGTAAAAAGTGAAAGATACACTTCCTTAATTTAGATTTTAATTTCAGCTGATCATTAATTCATCTTCACATATAAACTGTGTTTTGTCACATTAATTAATTAGGGCAATTGCTTCTGGTCTCATGTGCTACACACTATGAGATTGGAAAAGTGCTATCAAATTTTGTTTTCAATTTGATAAGAAGTAATATCTTGTGATAAAACTTGCAAAGAGAGGTAAGAAATTGCTAACTTTGAGTTAAACACTCAAAAACTCCAAATGTACTGTGCTATTTTTATGCTTTACTGTTCAGCTTTGAATCTAGGCTCTGTTACTTTGCAATAAAATCACTTTAACCTCGTTGAGCACTAGCTTTATGTAGAGTAAAATGAATGCAATACCTGGAAAATATTCAATCAATTTAATTTGGTCCTTTCTATAAATTCCTCAAGTCTCCTTGCTGCCATCCACATCCTTAAGGACATAGATAAAAAATTGGAGGAAATCACTGACATACAACAATGGAAAAGAAAGAAAGTTCTTCTGGTCTGAGAGTAGGAGGAGGGAAAGAGAAGAGGTTGTGAAAGAACTGGTATGGCAGTTATTTCCAAACCACTCCCCTCACACACACTTCCAAGATTCAATCAAATAAATACTGGAGAGCAGTGATTCATTGGTAAAAGGACAGAGGGGAAATCCTAAATCCAACTTCCTTGCCTTACAAGACACTGTCAGGAGTCTCACAAGAAACCAAAATGGGGCAGTGACCAGAATAAAAGTGGTAGCTAGATGTTGGGATGCTTGGAATTAATGCACTGAGTGAGAAATTCATCCAAGTCATAGCGAGATCCACAGACTAGTGACAGCCAAGACTCTGCTAAGGCAGTGAAGGAGATACCAATCAATCCGGGAGCTTTGACAATATTTCACCACCATGGACTTCAACACTAGAGCCTCTGATACCTCAGAGCTCACCAACATCAGTAATACCCCATCACAGAAGACACATCAGTTGAACTTCCTTCTAATCTAGAAGTAATTTCAAAAGAAAGAACTGGAAGAAGCTATAAAATACAAATTATTTGTATCCTCCAAAAAGAAGGATGGTAGAATACTGGAAAAGACTGTCTTTTACTTGAAAAACTATCTCTAGTTCCCTCTCCCATACCTATTATAGACTAATAACTTGAGGAAGCTAAAATCAGTTATGGAACATTTTAAAAAAATACAAACATTTTGATACAATGAGTTAAATGTATAAATTTCCATTCACAATTACTTTTTTAAAAAAGCACATGCAGAGGCCAGACATCATTTTGAATTCATTTCAAATGCCCAATAAAAGCAATTTCACATTTTTCCAATTTTATTGAGATATGACTGACACATAATATTGCATAAGTTTAAAATATTAAGCATAGTGAAATTATATATGCATATATTAAAAATGGATTACTACAAATTTAATTCATATTCATCACATCAAAGAATTATGTTTTTGCTATAAGAAGCTTTAAGATATACTCACCATTCTGTACATTACAGCCCTACAATTTTATCTTGTAACTGGAAGTCTGTACCTTTTGGTCTCCTTCACCTATTCTCCCAAACCTCCATCTTAGTTACATTTAACAAGTATTTGAGGAGGCATCGAGTGTTATAATAGACTCTCTGTCAGACATTAGAGATACTCAAGTAGGCAGACATTGCAACATGGTCCCTGCTTTCAATGGTTTGTAAAATTGCAGCAGGAGAGAGTGAATTCAAGTTGATCATTAGATGAACTAATGCCTCTGGCACTGCTGGCAAGCCTAAAGTACATCCATGGAGAAAAGACAAGTGAGAATAAGGAAGGTAGAGAAAGGCAAAAGTAGACATGGTGGCATATTATCAACAATTATGCCAACAATCATTCAAGGACATTTTGTACTCACACTGTCTATGCTTGATTTAATTCTAAAAGGGAGTTTAAGGGGGATGAAACTATGAATGGCAAAAGCATGGCTCACTGCCTTTGCATGAGCCGACTCAATGTGCCCCAAGGATACTTGCTTTACTGGTGAAACTATATCTTTTGAGAAACAGGCAAATTCAAGACTTTTGCTCCTTGTAATCCTGGTGACTAAATGCTGATGCTGCCTTTAATTTTTTAATTTAATACTATCCCACAATCATATAATATAAATGATTTTTACTGTACAACAACATTCTCACACATTCAATAAAGAGAACAAGAGGGAGGATATTTATTTGTCTATAATGGAACAAAATTCTTTAAATGGGAGGGTTATTTAATACCTTGGGGTATTCCACATACTTAATCATAAACTACATAGCATTACAATGAATAGAGATTAAACAACCAGGGATAATTATTAATTTACTGATTTTAACTTTAAATATTGCAAGAAGAGCAAGCATCAAGCAAAGATCCCAATTGTACAAATTATCTGCAATGAAATTTAATAGAGTTCTTTTAAACTTCTGAAGGAAACATTGAGGTTTGACCCAGCAAAATACTAGGAATATGCTATGGACATTTCCACAGTTTTAGCCAAGGAATTAGTCAAAACAGAATTTACAATCAAAGTTATATTCTTGTTCAAATACAAATCTGGGGATAGATGGAAAGTCCCTTCAGTAAGATGTGATCCAAGGAACTGAAAAGCATCACTTATCTATTGAGTCATGAAGGTTAACTTCAACTAAGAGATTCATAGCTCATCCCACAAAATCTCAGGAAAAATATTTCATGACCAAGTTCCATATAAATGACAGCTAAAGCATGGGGTAACAGCAACAACTCAGTGCTTTTAGTCACTTAAACATTTGTATGTATTTGGCATTGTAGGGGAAACAATTAATCCTCTGAATTTACCAGACTTTCTAATATAACCATGTTGATCCCTCAGCTGGAAATTCCTCTTCTTTCTGCCTGAAATAGTTCCCCTGTGCTCCTGCCCTGTGTAAATCTGCTCTCAATCTTTCATTTTGTATCATGTAGCTCTAGAAAATACTCTTTGAGTTTTTTGTTCATTTGTTTCAGATTCTCCTTTGGCTAATCTCTAGCAAAACCCATGAAAGCACTTTTAATGCCATATTCCTGCTATTTGATGGCATGTCATTTCTAGGCTATGAGCAAGTTGGAAGCAGTGAAATCGTGCTTCACTTCTCATACTTCCAGTACTTAGCAGAGTGACTAGAATGGAGGAGGTGCTCAATAATCATTACCGAACTGATTTTTAAAATATTCAAAGTGATTCATACCAGGTCAATAGGTATCAATAATAAAAATAGTTACATCAAACAGTCAGTACGAATTATATTCTTCCTACCTCCTTGCCCAATTTGTTTTTTTAGCCCTTTCCTGTCCAACTACAATACACCAAAATTTTTACTAGAGATACCCTACTCCCTTCTCCTTAACAAATCAAATATAGCCATGAAAGAGATGGTTCACTTTCGAGGCAAAGGAGTGAATGAACCTCACATGATCTGTGTTGTCTGTAATTGTTAAACTCATTCCACTTGTGAACAAATGGCATGCTGGAACTTGAATAACTAAGCAGAAAGTACTTCCTGGTCTTGACTGTTAATCATGACCACCATCACATATCCTAAAACTGAAAGGGAGTAGACATAAATAAAAATCTTTCAACACTTTAGAGGGGAGGTTTCATGTAAATACAAGTACTGTTTATAGATACCACACCTTAAATAACTTTCTCTTTCAGCAGAAAAGAAAATAGAGTCCAACCCCAGAAAGCCCGCTCATCAATTTGACTGCCAGCTGACACTGATTATAGATGTAAGGAGGTTAACACAGCTGTTGGGAATCATTAGGCTGTTTGATCAGTTAGTGACTAGTGTTTAACCAAGATTTAACTCTGAATTAAACTTTTATCCATTTAAAGTGCAATTTTTGAGACTCTTCATTGAATATAATAATATCTGTGCTAACCCCCAGAAAAGAGAGAACCAGCCCCTTCACCTCACACTACTGGGCAGCAAATTCTAAGGACCCCAGTTCTTTTCTAAACTCTGCCCATGTCTTCAATGAGTCAATTTGACTCGTTGGTAAGTTAGCAATCCTTTCAATGGTATACATGGTCAGGAGAGCAAAGTTACTGAAGTTAGATTACCACCTCCAGCATGTAGTAGCCATCTAAACCTGACTAGATTTACCCGTGTATGGCTCATTTTTCTCATTTACAACAGGAGGATAAGATTGCCGATTTTTTAGGATTGTAAGAATTAGTCAGGTAATCTTGATTAAAGGTTTTAGCTCATATGCACGATTCTTGCAGATAGTCCTGCACAGAGTGGGTGTTCACTAAATATTTGTCAAATTAGGATCTATTATTTTTTTCATGGTCTCTATAGGTTTAGCAAGACACTGTATAGCACTTAGAACTTACCAGATACTGTTCTAGGTGCTGTCCAAATATTTGCACAGTTAATTCTTAGGCCATCCCTATTTGAAAGCAGATATACTCTCTTACAGGGAAGGATGTGGCATACAGTTTAGATAAATTTTTGAAGTCATTCTGCTCCCAGATTAGCTCCTGAATCCAAGCTGCACTGTGCAGAACTCCTCCAAGCTCAGTGTGCATGAATCACCTGGAGAATTGATTAAAAAAATAAGGTTCTACAACCCAACCTTTGATATTGAAGCACAGGAAGTCAAAGGTGAGATTCAGGGAACACCATTTCTGCAGCACCGTGGGGACTTTGTGGAAGGTGCTCTGTAGCTCACACTGAACAACTCTGGACTAAAATAATGATAAAAACACTTGCAACTACATCAAATGAATGTAGTAATAAGACTAATCCAAATGTTAGATCAAAATGATACTTAAATAAAAACACTAAGCCAAAAATAATACTTTGACTTCGTCCTGGAGTTCTGTCTGGGCTGTGACACACCTATGGATGAAATAAGAGATGAAAGGAAACACACCATAGTCAGATAATGATATGGCAGAAAAATATTAATAATGAACACCTCAGCCCAGAGAGGATACAGTCTGCACAAGTACAGACAGCAACCAATACAGCTTTGACAAGAGTCATTTGAAAACACAACCATTGGTTCATGTAGAAAAATGAAATCTTCCAGTTTGTCATATTTAGAAACCAGCTGAAATTCTCTGTGTCCTTTCTACACATTTAAATGGGAAAATGTAGTAGACACTAGTATGGCAAGGGCCACATAATCAAGCTTGATTTATAGCAGAGCAAAGAAGTACATGATATGTCTTTGATTTCAAAGTACTTATTTTATACATTCAATGCTCTAAAACTGGGATATGCCATACAATCAGAGTATTCATTAAATGGGGTAGCTTTTTTCTCTGTCCATCCAAAATGGGATCTAAACTTGAAGAAATATAGTAACCTATTTTTAAATCCATTTTTAGATCTATCTACCTCTCTATTTACATATGTATATAATTTTAGTTATTATTAAAATGAAATGATTTATAACTATTTTTGATTTTAAAGTTAAGTAAATCTGACAGGATTTTTTAACATGAAGATCACATTTGAAATTTCAAAATATACAGTAACTAGTCAAAAATTGAATTCATTCAACATGATTTAAAGCTTTCTGCTGGGGGTGGTGTGCCCTGGTGGCCTAGTAGTGTAGTACACCCTGAGCGTAGTTCCACATACATCCCAAGGTCCAGGGTTTAAGATCTGGGACCAGGGGAACAAACAATGTGAAGAAATGAGTAAAAATGAATGAAGTGCTTCCTCCTCTTCTCTCTGCCTACCTGCTCACCTTCGTTCCTGCCTGCACCTTCTTCCTTTAAAAAAAAGACAAAAAAATTCCTGTGGTAGATATTTGTAGGCTAAAATGATCTCTTTCTTACATACTCTATCTTTACTCTGCACACATCTCTCAAAAGCTATCTTGTGGATCATCTTTGTAAGATCCTTTACTAGAGAAAATTAGTGAAACTGATAGATACACACATTTTCTCTTTTTTTAATCTTTTGATATATTGAATAAGTTAATATGAAGTAACTTGAAATAAAGAATAATGCCAAAGAAAAGAAAGGGACAATGGGGACAAGATCTTCTTAAAATATAATTCTGAAAAATGACCATCGAATCACTGAACTGTGTGAGTACATGCAGTATGAAAGGATAATGAATGGATGAATGCTGGAAAGCTATGTTGACAAAGAAAAAAGTTATCATCCCCTTACATTTAAGACCCCACGTATACGTAAATAAATTTGCAGAGCAGTAACATTCTCTGATGTTGTAAGAAAATCATAGACATCAAGAGTGAAGTCTATCAAGTATGAAGGGGTGAAATGAAAGTCCTAGTCCTATTGCTTAAGAAAAGGATGAACGAAATGCTCTTTTATACATTGCTTCCATTCAACAAATATTTTAGAAAGATGGAGGTCAAAGGTAAAGATATCCATCTGGAGGATGGAGTCCACACATCCTATGTGATCGTCATAGCAGTGGTTGGTAGAGCGTTGTAAGGGTTGAAAGGAAGGTAATCTTCAGCAGCTGTAGGGAAAGTAATGTGATGAAGAACTAGCATTCTCAGTGAAGTGAACAATGGGTGCATGGATGAGAAGGGGACAGAAAGGGTGGCACATTCACGAGGCTGCAATTTTTAGGACAGCTAGAGCACAGAATAGAAGGACAAGCGCAGAATGATAAAAGATGAAGCTGCAAAGACCAGCAAGAAAGTGATTTTGACTTTGGATCACCCGGCAGCTACTGGAGTTGAGAGCCAGGAGAGAACAATGATAAGACTGGCATTTCAAAACATCCCACTGGTTTCATTTCAATTATAGAGAAAACTATCACCTATTCTTTCTCTAGAGCTTTGATCATTTTATAATATTTAAAGTTTGGTATTAATGTCTAACTCCAGGAATCCCTGCTAGCCATAAAATAACTGATTGTATTTTCTAAAAAAGTGTGTTTCATCTTGGGCAAGTATATTCTTGATAAAGAAGAAAAAGCATACTAAAACAAACAAACTAAACAAAGCAGTAAAAATGATTTGTTCCTTTTATACTCTGGGTCCTTCTGGAAGCAAAGTGAAACAAAGCAGAACATGGTATCATAATGCCTCTTGAAAACGAAGTCAAGTTTTCAAGGAGGCTAAAATCTCCAATGAGGAGATCCTATTTCAAAGGATAAGCAAATAATCAGAGCATGGTAGAATAAAATGATTTAAGAGAGATTTTTTAAATGCACACATGAGCTTCAAAAGTAGGTTACTTACAGCTTGGGATTTAACAGAACTATTTACTCTTCTTATCTAATTAATTTTCAAAGCTCTTTCCACTGCATGTTCTCCCTCTTTTATCTGTTGTCCTGATGCCTCTCCTTCATTAACATGATATTGCTGTTCTCTCTATTCCTGTTGAGAGTGAGGAGCCTAGTGCTGGTGTACAGAGGAAGAGGGGAGAAACTTTTCTCCCTGCAGGACAGGAGTAAGACCACTGGAAACATTTCACATAATTTAGGTTCCCCAGATCCTTCCCCATGACTCATTGATTGAATCATACTCATTTTTGTGTTTGATCCTTCTACTTTGTTGATAAGGAAATGCTATTCACTCTGAATAGCAGGTGTGGACAGGTGGGTACAGGGGCTCCTTTGGCTTAATGTCATCACATTTTTTTTCTTTTAAGAGGAAGGAAGCAAACAGTAATAAAGACAAATAGGCAGGCAGGCAGAGAAAGAGGTGGGGAAAGTATTTTTATTTATTTAATTTTTCATTTTGATAGCTACCCCTGAGTTTCAACCCCAAGTCCTTGGGCTTATGTGGATCACACCAGAGCCACAGACCTAATACCTGAGCCACCAGGGTGCTACATCACTTTTTTAAAAGTTCCTTCCAGGTTATATGAATACTCACTTATTAATTCAACATTATATATATATATATATATGTATATATTCCTATATAAGTCACCATCCTAAAAGCTATTCTCCTAAAATCTTATTTCTAGCAACATAAGGCATTGTGCTCTTTTTTTTTTTGTAGCAATTAGAAGAATAATTGTTAGCTCTAGTTCTAAGTGGAGCAACAAGAGTTACCTACAGTTAATTCATTTTGATAGAATTAAAGTTGCCATGTGAGTTGAACCATAAAATTAACAAATAGCTCAAAACAGAGATGCAAAATCAGAAAAATCCAAGAATAACGAGACTTTATTTTAGCCAATGAAGTTGTTCTCTTTTTCTAAAGAAAAGATGTGTTTTTTAGAAAAAAGTTGTTTTGACCATGGAAACATTAAAAAAAAGATTTCCAGAGAGAAAACCAGCTTCCATTCATGCTCCATAGAGATGGGGTATGGGGATGCCAGTTGCATCCAAATGAGGAAACAACCCCCTTGACAGGGGACTACTTATAATGACCCAGAAGCCTGGCAGAGTTCAATGGTATAAAACTTTAATGTCAGATACCATCCCCTCTATTTGATTCTTTGTTCAACTGGAACCTTGATTATTTGATTTTGCCAGTAATTTGTTTTGAAATGCATGTAACTGTTTAATCAGAATTCCACCTATACACTTTCTTTTTCTATGCTTGGTTCCACTGCAGCTGTCAGTTGGTTGAAACCCTGCATAGGGAACCAGAGATACGGAGGGCCAACTATAAGTTATACTCGAATTTTCTACTGCATTGGAGCTGGTGTCCCCTAATCTCCAACTTGTTTTAGGGTCAATGTAGTAAGTCCAATTAATTACAGAGCACTGTCTAATTCATAATCTGAGCTTCTTAGACCTTCAATGAGTTTAATAAGGTAAATATTACCTGGTGAGATCTAGCAGATCTCCTTTCCGTGTCTTAATCTCATCATTCACCATACCTTTTAACCATCAATACCAAATTTTAAAGAGAGGTATATTAGGTGATATCTTTTTCTCTTTCCCATTTGGCAAGCAGAATAATGGTACAAATGACTAGTTAATTGACTAAAGGTGACGGGTTAATGTACTAAGTGACATAAAAGAACTGATTTAATAGGATGAGATCTATATTTAAAATAAAATTGTCTATTTCTATCCTCTCCCCCTTGCACATATTCAAAGCTACTATTACTTATTCTTTTTGTGTAAGTGAAAATTTGAGAGCAGATTTTATTAATTCAGAGGAAAGTGAGCACTTAATGGAACAAAAAGGGTAGATGAATTTGCTTTCAAATATTTCAAACAATGGGGTGCATATATGTATAAGTGAACTTTACATGTACTCTGGGGATAGGGGAGCAACATAGCAACATGTTAGTAGTCTAGTCAAGGATGGTTTGTTAATACTTGGAAAGCTCTAATCAGATTTCAAAGACAGTTTCCAACATCCCATATTTAAGTGTTCACTGGAGGGATTCCTAATTGCATAAAAGATGTGATGGATCATTTTTAATTGGCAAAATGTACAGTGTCTAATATCTTGGAATTATCTAGAAATATTGTGCAGGTACCTCTCTTGCGTAGACCATAGAAGTCCTTGGGATTAAGGATATAAATTTAATGCTGAGTCTCATTACCTAAGGATACACTTTTTTCCCTACTATGGAAAAGTAGGACATTCATATTTGGAATGATTTGGTAGGTTATTTTCAGGGTCTGGGACTGGTCAAAATTTTTCCACATAAATTAACAGTAATAGTGTTTCCAGATTCCCCCAAACTGCCACATAGGAATATTCTACTTTCAGATACCAGGGAAAACCTCTACTCAAGGACTGAACCTACCTGAATTCTGCTGCTAGAATAGTATCACATCTGTCTTGAATGAAAAATTCACACAAAATTCTTGAGTGTGCACAAAAAGCCAGAGAACTGGGACTTCACCAGATTAGAAAAAACAACCTAGTTGATGCAGAGGAGTTGCTTGCTCATAAATTCTTGCGCTGCAGCAAGTTGTTTCTAACACTTGCTTTGACTTAACGCCATTCCTGGTTGTGTAGGTATGGAAAGGAGCCCTGTAGTCCTCCCACCTCTAAGGTTAAGTTCTTCTGACACCTTGCAGTTGCAAAATTGTCTGAGGGCCAGTTCATAACACCAGGGGCTCATTTACAAGAGGTTCATTCTATCATTTTAATTGCGGAGCTCAGAATCTGTTTTAATTACTGAAAAGATAGGAATTAATGAGCATCCAGGCCTTAGCAGACCTTCTTTGTTAAAATGCAGGAGTTGAATAACATGTTAACCACCAGCAGTTTCTTCCTCCTTTAATTTTTCTCTTGCTCAGACTTTTTTCAGGAGCCACTATTTTCCAGGAATGAAAACAAAACGCCAGAATGACACTGGCTTTGTGTTGCTAGGAAAGTCATTTGAGAGATAATCTTGTTGGTGTTTCCATCTCAGAAGTTGTGCCTCCATTTTCTTCTCCCTCAGAGATTTCCCTGTGACTTCTGAGGAGCAGCTTTGTGAGGAGTCTGTATACTGCAGTTGGTGCGGAGCTTATGTTTCTTTCCAGAAGGTTCCACATTTCCTTTGCTGACATGTCTCAAATCTTCTCATAGAGAAAAAGGTGGACACAGATGCTGCTGTCACTCGCCTCCCTTTGTTTAAACACATCCAGGCTCAGAACTAGGAGCTTCCTCAAGGAAAAAAACCAACTTTCTAGAATATTTCACAGATATCTTTGAGAAACAACAAGGGATTCAGCTTCTTAGCTGACATCCAGGTACTATTTTGTGTCTTGTGGACATTTTCTGTTTACTCTTCAGGGGAGATACCAGTTCCCCAGGTGAGGCAAAGTCCTAGGACAGCTTTCTAGGACGTTTTTGGCCAAATTTCAACTAGCAAGGTTTTTAAATTAGTGTTCTCACGTCAGTAAAAGATATTAAGATTTATAAGATCTATAAGATATTAAGTAAAAGATATCAAAGGTATTGAAAAACACATAGGCTACTGGGTCAAGGCTGAAGAGAGAAAGAGTATAGATGGGGGAACAGGAAAAAGTGCAGGAAGTTTTGAGGAAGGTATAAATTGAACAATGTCCTATCCTGATTCCCCTCAAAGGCTTAATATAAGTGCCATCTGTTAGACTTTTTAGCTGAAATCTACCATGCATGTCTTCTACAAAAAGGATTCCAGTCTTGATGAAGTTCCTTTATCACTTTTAAGCTATAGATAAAATTTGTTGCATTTATCAGTACCTTGCCTTGAGTTCTCTGTTTGTGTTGTCATTATTGTTGCTTTTGTTTTTAAAGGAACTTGCAGGCAGAAATGAAGGCGAGCAGAAACCAGCAGGAAGAGAGAGGAGGTGGAAGCGTGTATTTATTTTGTTTAGCTGTGCATCTTGGTTTTCTCCACCCCACCCCGCAAGCCCTGGCCCCAGGTCAGGCATCCAGATTCTTGGGATGTATGTAGACTGTACCCAGCAGCCTTAACCATTAAGCCACCAGGGTGCACTATCTGTGTTCTCTTGACAACACTCTCTCTGAGTGAAAAAAAGTCCTCCATTTATCAATTCATAAATTTGTAATATTTACTTTAGGGCTGCTGTAACAAACCACCATACACTTGGTGAATAGAGCAACATAAACTTTATTCTCATATTTCTGGAGACTAGGTGCCTGACACCTCTAAGGGAGGATCTTCCTCTCCTATCTCCAGGCAGCTCCAGGCTTTCCTTGACTTGTGGCAGCATTTCTCCAACTCCACAGCATGCCCCTGTGTGTTTCTCTGTGTCTCTTCTCTTTTCATAAGGACATCAGTCATGTTGAATTAGGGGTTACTTTAATAATGACCTCATATTAACTTGATCACATCTGTCAAAAATTCTATGTTCGATAAAATCACATTTATAAGTACTGGGGATTAGGAATCACACATATCTTCGTAGGGAGGGAGGATGCGACCACACCAATGGTAGGACACTTTACAATCATAAAGAAGACAAGAAGGTCAACAGTGGTCTAGAATATTTAATTTGTCTGCTATCAAACTAACTACAGTATCTTTACTACTATGAGTATTGTTTAACTTTATTCTTTTCAAGAAATCTGTTAATTCATTTGATTCCTACAAAAAAAAATCCCTACAAATGAAGGAGACCAATATGATCATACCTTTCATTTTCTGTTGAGTGACATAATACCCCATCCACCTTAATATTAGGCATGTCATGGACTGGGGTTATATCTTCCCCATGAATTCTTAAATGCCACGTAGTTGATGTAGTTAGAATCAATCTGACTCCTACATCAAAGTGGGGAGAATACTAACTTCAATCAAGCCTGCTTTTCTTCTCCTTGACACATGGTGTCACTCTTGAGAACTGGAGCATTCTCTGGCGTTTGCTGATCATCTCCCAGGATATTGTGGTTCTTTGTAAATGGAGGAGCTCATTCTCTTAGACTGAGTTAGCCTAGATAACCCCCCAACTGGCTCCAAATTTGCAGCACCTAGCCCTAATTTTCAAATCCTACATAGTCACTTTACCATCTTGCCCCATGAAAGCTCTTGAGTTTAACAGTGCACTCACCCAGAACTCCTGTCTCACCTTCCCTCCATGAGTTCTCATGTGTTCAGCAGTGCTTTAAAACACACATATGCCTTGTTTCATCTTCAAAGGCTACCTTGCCTCCATGGTTCAGGTTGCATGGACTTGTGCTTCTGCTATGGCTATAAGAAATGTTTTGGAGGATATGTCATGAGGAACCTAGAAATCCAAGTCTGAAATGCAGACAGATGTCTACTCCTCAATCTGGTCCTCCTTCAGTGTGTTGCTTAGAGGACAGCAGGGTTTCTTGCTTTCAGTTCTCTCTCAAAGTCAATAGTCAAAATTACTTCAACAGTTCTCCACTTCAAGGACCCTGAATCTCCTTTCTGTTTCTGCAAAGCATCAGATTTCTCAGATTTGCCAATTTCTCTATTTTAAATCCTGAAGATCCATTTCCCCATTTCCTTTCTAGATTGAGTTATTTTCTATAAGTGTCAGGCACAAAAGTTCTCATTCTAAAATCCATGTAGTAGACAAAAGGGCCAATTGCCCTCTCCTTTCCTTCAGAACACAACACTCTTCAGAAGCACAAGATGCACTTCCATATTCTAAGAGGTGGGGTAGGTACTCTCAGGAAATCCAATATGGCTTCCTCTTCATTTTAGAAGATGAGGAAAAAGAACATTTAATCTTTAGCAGAGTCCTGTGCTGCAAAGATAACAATAATATCTTATGCGACAAACCAAAGTCAGTCTGATCACTCACAGTTGTTAGTTTTGGAGCTCTGAAGTGATTGGAACTAGGTGACTTCTCTTCCAAAACTACACTGCTAGGCAACAGAAAGCAAGTCTTACACTATAATTTGTCCCTTGTGCAAATATGTATCAGTCAATAGACATCAAAAAATTCATACCATCTGTTCTATAAGCTTGGTAAAGTCCCTGTTCTTGTTCTGTCATGGACTCTGGCAAAACCTGGCATAAAAAATTCTCTTCAGTAAAAAGAATAAATAAATAAAATAAAAAGCCAATGTAACACTCTTCTGACTGAATTATCACTTCTTGTTGAACGTAACTGAATTCTGCTAAGCAAAGAAGACTAGAAGGTGTTCTGTACATAAAACTCAACTCTGAGGTGTTAAGTAACCCAAATGGGTATCTAATAATGATTCATTATAGATACTTATTCATATCCATGATCTTTTTAACCATTTAATGAACTGCATTTATTTTCCTAATAAATGCTGGGATTTTAACACAAGTTTCAACGAAGTCTCTAATGAATGCTTACATAACATTTTCTGAGTTGCTTACTATCCCTTTGTGATGTGGAATCATAATAAAAGTCCTATTATATGCTCACTAACCACAGACAGAGTATGTATTTGTGACAGAGGTACTTCAAATAAAAATAATCTTCTGTAGTGTGCAGATATAAGTTAACCTATACACATGTCCTCCTAGGGTTTAAACTAGTTTAAAGAAAATTAAGGGTAATTTAATGTTTACCTTATATTATGCCTTATTTACCTTATATTTATGCCTTATATTTATATTGCTCATTGTAGCATTGTATTTTATAAATCCTTTTTACATAAATACTCTATTTAAGCTTCAAAGAAATTACAGAAGATAGAAATTTCCATTTCCCTTTTTCAGTGAGGAAGCAGCTTGGTAAGATAACAAACTTTTCCCAAGGTAAATAGCAGCATAGGCTCTAATTCTGTCTTTGACTTTCAATGTCAGAATCTTCTTCAAGAAAGCTCAACTCTCAGAGATTGTGAACCAAAAGCATGACATCATCTAGGAGATGAGCAGAAAAATAGCACCTTAGGGTTCACCCCACAAAGGTTTAATCAAAATCTTCAGGAGTGGAGGGCTCAGGGATATCGACCAGCATTGGGCCAGAGCAGGGGTCTGCGTATCTTTGCAAGTGAAGTTTTATTGGAGTACGATCATATCCATCAATTATGTGTTGTCTGTGGCTGCATTTGCCTTTTCACAACTGAGTTAGGAGTGGTGACAGACTACATGGTTCCTACATCTCTAAAAGATTTAGTATCTGGGAATTTACAAAAAAAGTATGTTGACCTCTGACCTAGAGCAGTGCTTTTCAAGCCCCCTCAGAGGGTCAGTTTTGTTTTTGTTCCTAATTTGTAATTCATAGTGGAGCAATACTTTAAATACAAACAAAATGAATTTTTATAAAACAAAAGAACCTGGAAGACCTGATTTAAAAAAAAAAAAAAATTACGTTCAACAGACATAAAATTATGCTGTCAGATTGCTAATAATCTTTAAGCACTTGCTCTCCATGCCTGTACCTAGTGCCGATGGGCACCCATCTACTGATTAGGACTGGTTGGGGATGCCACTTTGAGCAGATCTTAGGTTAGAGGGACACAGCTTACTCCTAGCATTGTTTACAGCCACTCTCCTAACCTGACTCTGAACGGCTTGTTTAGTCAGAGGACAATGAAACCGAGGAGTTACAGATGTCAACTGAGAATTGGATGTCATCACTCCTGCGTATGATATTTCTTTTCAGAACTTCAGCTGATGTTTTATTTACCACTCTCTCATCACAGCTGCCAGTTTCCATCTGCCTTGCAATTTCAGAAATGTCTGCAGCCACCGCTGCTACTTTGCATTAAGTGGTGCTCACCAACTTTCTCCTGAGCTTTCAATTTTAAATATAGCATCTCTGCTCACACTGCTGAAGAGACCCCTCACAAGATATCACTCTGAATCTAAGGTGAATGCACTACTTTTTGGGGTCTAATTGACATGTAAAGCAAATGTTGACTCCAGAAAAGAAAAAAAAGATGTCAGAACAAACTTCCCCTAGAAAAATTACCTGCAAATGAAGAGCTTCCAATTTCCCTTTCTTAGCTGGTGTCACGTTGCTAGGCGACAGACTCTCCTTAGCTCTTGGCCTACATCTGCAGCCAAGCTTTTAGGAGTTAGGCATATCTCAAAGGTCCCCAAGAGTCTTCAACTCTGACTCCTGTCTTCTCTACCTTCAGTTCAGTTTTTTTGTGGAGACAGCCTGATTCTGCAATCCTGGTAGGAAACCTAACCTAATAGAGCTCTGTCCCTTAGGAATCACAGATGGGGGGAAAAACTTAACTTGACATCTGTCCCTATGTTTGCAGCCGGGAAGAAACCCTGCAGGCCATCACACTGCATTATGGGCTGACCAAATGCTTTCATAGAGAGCTGCTGGAATGTCAAATGTGCTCATGAAACAGACTGAGACTGTATATAGGACAAGGATAGAAAGCACATTGGGTCAGAGTGGCACCCCCTGCCAGCACACAACTGTTCTCTACCTTTTACTCATCAAGGGCATGAATAAAGCTGTCCATCACTTGAGAGAATAAATTCCTTCAGACAAGAAAGTAGACTTTTTTTTTCATTTTCTGTACAGCATACACCAGTAAGT
The DNA here is from genome assembly GCA_004363575.1 of Solenodon paradoxus. NCBI lineage: Eukaryota > Metazoa > Chordata > Mammalia > Eulipotyphla > Solenodontidae > Solenodon > Solenodon paradoxus. The sequence goes on from RJWH01004670.1 coordinate 82,370, forward strand.
AGGCACATAATAAACATTAAATATTAATAAACATCACTTTCTAAGACATGAAAGAGAAGAATAGGATCAGCTGTCAAGTATAGTTGCCATAATTATAGTCAGTGAATCTCAGCAATGTGTCCCACTTAATATGTAGGAACAAGAAAAGTGGTCCAAGACTTACCTCCAGCACATCACAGGTTCAAACATAAGTTGCTCCACAGGAGAAATCCAGGAAAGAGAAGAAAGGGAAATTATTGCATTTTCCTACTGAAGGTGATGGCAAAAATAAGATAAAAGAAGTGCTCATCGCTTCAGTAAAATGCAACCATTCATTGAGAGTTCTCAGGGTACCAGGACATTTATTTTTAATCCTAACAATAGCTTAGTCTCTAGGTAAGTCAGCCCATTCTCACTTTTAAAACCTGGATATGGATGCTCAGTAATGTGTTGTCCAAGTCGGAGGGTTTGAATGGCATAGGAAGAGTTTGAACCTGAATCCATTTTGTTTCATGCTCTTCTACTAATTGTCATGCTCAATGACTTGTCTTCTTGGCGATGAGTCTTTGGTGATTAGGAAAGTGTAGAGACTTAAAAATATAGTTGGAGTTTAAAAATATAAAAGCGAACAGGAAACATTGTTTCTACCATCAAGATCTGAGACCAGGATAAAGAGAAGAGTCATTCAAGAATCTTATTAGACATTCTGTAGCAAGTGTAAAACAGAAGGGGGTGAGGGCAAGTAGGGAGAATAAGAGTAAATACATAACAGGAATTTGAAACTTTCTTGGAAATTTTTTGTGCTCTGATTCTGTCTTATCTGGTTTTTAAAGTGTTCAATATACTAAACTGATGGCCTCTGAGAATATATTGTGTACATGGTATTTTCCAGATATGTTGTACTTATACATCAAAGGGTAAATATGTCAAGCTAAATTATTCAGTGGGGATTTAGTATTCATCTATTGCTGCTCAATACTAATGAATGAGAACATGGTTTATCATTTTCTACTACAACAGAAGAGGAAAGTATTGACAGAGTCTCTGAGAAATGTCTTTTCTTGGTTACCAGTCTTTAAATATTTTGATCATCAAATGAGCGATAAATATTTATGAAGCATCAATTATGTACCATTAGGGAACGTGTTGGTCTACATATTTGAGTCTCTATAGTGTGTCTACAGTGTGTTTGTAAGTGTCTGTGACATGGAGCTCAATCTGGGGAAAGACAACACAAGAACCCAAACAGTAGACCTGTCACCAAAGTAATAGTTGAAGCAATGACACATATGCTTTATAAAACAATAAAAGGCAATAAAGAATAGTTTTTCAGGAATGACAGACTAGTGATAATTCTTTGTCCCCTTAAACCTCTTCCTTTTCCTTTTCTTCTTCTTATCAACATTTAAACTTTTCTGAAGTCACTTCATTAAAACAACTTTCCTTCAACATTATATTATCTTTCAGCTGTTACCTTATGCCTCTCCTGTCCTTTGCAGTTAAACATCTAAAACCAGTGGCTCCTTCAGTATCTCCAGCTATCCACATATGGGCTGGTCCCTTATTGCTCCACCTAACTGAACCCTCTGAATTTGTCATTTACCCCAGGTCACCAAATCCAGAGGTAGTTTTCACACCTCAGTTTTCTTGACATCTCAGCATTTTGCATCATTTGTTACATTGCTCTACTTCTTACCTAAAATAATCCTTTTTTTCTTGATTTCTCATACCCACTTCCAGTTCTTCGTTATCTTCACAATCTCTTTGGTTGGGTCTTTTGTAGTCCATTTTAAAGTATTGGCATTCCTGAATTCTTTTTCTTCTTTGTGTATATTTTCTGCCTCTCAGTTACTCACACAGTTTAATTAATTCCCAGTCATATGACTTCTATCTAGATGCCAATTATTCCCAAATCTGCTTCTGTAGCCTATACATTTCTCCTTAAAAAGAAAGATCTCTGATCAGTAACTTGACTTTACAACATAAAACAACAAGCAAAAGCAGTGTTAGCTAAATCCAAAACTAGGAAAATGAGATAATAAGATGAGAGCAGAGAAAAATGAACTCGAGAATGGAAAAACAAGAGACAGAATTGACAAAACCAATAGCTGTGTTGTTTTAACAGATTAATGAAATTAAAACAATTTTAGCTAGACTAAGAAAAATGAACATACAAAAAACAGAAATCAGAAGTGAATGTGAAGATATTATTATAGCCTCACAGAAACAAGGATTATAAGGGAATGCTTTGAACTGTTGCCCACCAACCACACAGGTAAACTCGATGAAATGAAAAATCTCCTAGAAACACATAAATTACTGATGCAAGAAAAAAATGTAAAATCTGAAAAGATCTGCAAAAAGTAATGATATTGAATCCATAGTCAAAACTACCAAAATAAGTACTCTGGCAAGATGGCTTTACTGGGGAATTCTGTCAAGTATTTAAAGAAGAATTAACACTAGTGCTCTCAAAAACTAAAAAATAGAAGAGAAAAAATTTTAAACATAGTCTATAAAGCCGGAATTATCCTGATACCAAAACCATGAGAAAAAATGTATAAGTGAATATCCTTTATGAATAGAAATGAAAAACTTTTCAGCAAAATATTAGTAAACTGAAGCTAACAGCATACTGAAAAGATTATACACCATGACCAACTGCGAAATCTCCCAGGAAGGCAAGAATGATTCAAAATACAAAAATTAATCAATGTAATACATCACATAAGAGAAAAAGAAAAAACACATGATTATCTCAGCTGATGCAGAAAAAGCATTTGACAAAACCCAACACCTTTTTGTATAAACACACTCGATAAACTAGAATAGAAGATTTTCTCAACATGATAGTAAAAGAGCTCTTATGAAAAACCCATAGTTAACAACATACTCAACGGTGAAAAACTGAAAATTTTCCCCTTAGTTCACAATCAAGACGAGGATGTCTACTTTCTCCTTTGCCATTCAAACTTGTACTGAAAGTCCTAGTCATTAGAATGAGGGCGGGGTGGGGGTGGGGGTGGGGGAAAGACAAGATATCCGAATTGCAAAGGAAAGAAGTAAACTATCCCTTTTAGCAACTAGTCTTACACAGAGTTAAGGAAGATTACACAAAAAGCCGATTGATTTAATTAAAATACTCTGCAAAGTTACACAAAAATCAGTTGTGTTTCTGTATGCTAGCAATGAACAATCTGAAAAGGAAATTAAGAAAAAAATTCCATTTACCTAGGAATAATTTTACCCAAGACAGTGAAAGTCCTATACCATGAAAATTACAAAACATTGCTAAATTAACCTAAGAAAACCTACATATATGGACAGGCATCACAGATTTATGGATTAGAAGTCAATATTGTTGACTATACTACCCAGGGCAATCCACAGATTCAGTATATCTTTATCAGGATTCCAATGACCATTTTTGCAAAACAGAAAAAGCTGATCCTAAAATTCATATGGAATTGAAAAAAAGTCAAAATAAATATTGAAAAAGAGTAACAAAGTTGGAGGACTCACATTTCCCAGTATTAAATTTAATGTAAAGCTATAGTAGTCAAAGCAGTGTGGTAGTGAATGGCTAAGAACAATGAAATAAAATTATTGACCAATAGAAAATTAAAAATCTAAAGATAAACTCATATATCTATGGTCAATTGACTTTCAAAACTGTGACAAGGTATTCAATGGGGAATGTATAATCTTTTCAACAAAGACTGCTGAAACAATTAGATAGCCATATGCAAAAGAATGAATTTGGGTGGTTCAGTTATGCAAAATTAATAAGTTCTGAATACCTAATGTACTGTCTGGTTATTATAATTAGCAATATTCTACTGTATAGTTGAGATTTGCTAAGAGGATAGATCTAAAATGTCTTTACCACAAAAGAAAAAAGAGAGGAAAGAAGGAAGGAAAGGAGGAAGGGAATAGTAATTATGTGACATATGCACATGTTAATTGATATGATTATAGTGATTGTTTCACAATGCACACATGTATCAGAATACCAAGCTGTACACCATAAATATATATAATTTGAGTTTTCTAATTATACCTCAATAAAGTTGAAAAAAATTAACTTGTAAGGCATCATTGTTAAATATGAGATAAAAATAAAACCTCTTAGCCTTTCTGAGCTGCCTGGAGAAAGGGTCATATGGCGTTGTCCTGGATTCCCAGGACGTAACGTAAAGAGAAACATTCACCACTTGCAGAGCACTTGATGTTCTGCAAATGAAGGAAGAGTATGTCTTCAAATTCTTTGCTGCTGGAACCCACTTAAGTATCACCAACCTAACTTCCAAATAGAACTGTACATCTTCAAAAGGAAAAATGATGGCATAAGCATCGTAAATTTAAAGAAAACTCAGGATAAGCTTCTGCTGGCAGCTCATGACAATGCTGTCATTGATCAATGGCTGATGTAAGTGTCATCATCCAGGAATATTAGCCAGCGAGTTCTGCTGAACTTTACTCTGCCTGCTGGAGCCACTCCTATTGTTTTATTCCTGGAAACTTTACTAATCAGATCTAGACAGCCTTTCAGGAGCCAGGACCTCTGGTGTTAGTGATTCCAGGCCTGACCAACTGCCTCTCACAGAGGCATTGCACGGTGTAGCACACAGTCTCCTCTGCGTTGTGTGGGCATGGCCATCTAGTGCAACAACAAGGGTCTCGTGGAGGGGACTGGCCCGGGAAGTTCTGCACACACATGGCACCATCTCCTGTGGACACCCTTGGGAGGTCATGCCTGATTTCTGCTTCTCCAGAGAACCTGAAGATTGACAAGGAAGAACAGGCTGTTGTTCGAAAGGTTGTGACAGAGGAGGAATTTCAAGGTGAATGGATGACTCCAGTTCCTTAGTTAACTGTTACTAACATTAAATTACAGTCTGGAGCGCTGTCCGGTGGCCTAGCGGTCTAGAATACCCTGGGAGCAGTCCCGCATACATCCCAAGGTCCCAAGTTCAAGAGCCAGGGCCGGAAATCAGAGGTTGGACTTGGGGGAGCAATCAGTGTGAACAACTAAATAAAAATTTAAAAAGTGCTTCTTCTACCTCTGCTCCTGCCTTCCTGCCTGGTTACCTTCACTCCTTCCTGCCTACACCTTTCCTTTAAAAATTTAAAAAGAAAAGAAATTATAGACTGGTGCAAAGGCACGCAGGTACTCTCTGTGCGTATTCAGCAGTTCTCTATGAAGCCTGAAATCCTCAGTGACAACTGCTCAGGTCACTGAATGGGGAGGAACAGACTCTAAGTGATCTTAAGCTGTCCTTGCACAGACTCTTAAACAGAAAATGGAAATGAGGTTAACAGAAAATAAAATTTCTAAAAAAAAAAAAAATGTATATTTAGAAATAAACAATTTCTAAGTAACAGTTTATAAATATATATATTTAGAAATTATATCTATATGTGCATGTGGATCTATATATTGATTTTAAAAGAAAATATAGGAGTAAATCTTTATGACCTTGGATTTTTCAATAGATTCTTAACTATGACTCCAAAACTATAAGCAACAACAGAAGAAAAGGAAAAAATTGAACTCATCAAAATTTAAACTTAATTTAAACTTTAGAACATAATCAAGAAAGTAGAAAGACAGCCTTGCAAGTGCAAGAAAATATTTTCAAGTAATGTATCTGATAAGTGTTTAGTACCCAGAATATATAAAGAACTCTTACAACTCAACAACAGGAAGAAAAATCACCCAATTATAAAATGAACAAAGGGCTTAAAACATCTTTCCAAAGCAAATGATGAAATGTCAGCATCTTAGCCATTAGGGAAATACAAGTGAAACATGAGAACCACTTCATATTCATTAGGATCCTCTAATTTTTAAAAAAGGAAAATAAGGAATGCTATGAAAAATGCAGAGAAACTGGAACCTTCATATACTGCAGGTGAGAATGTAAAATACTTCAGGGACTGTGGAAAACTGACAGTTCTACTTCTGTATGTAGACCCAACAGAAACGAAAAGCAGTACCCAAAGAAGTATTTAAACACATATGTTTGCAGCAGCAATGTTCATAACCAAATGTCCAAAATAGCCAATGTCCATCAAAGATGATTAATAAGCAAATTGTGGTCTATAAATGCAGTAGAATAATCACATCTAGGACTGATACATGTTAAAATATAGAACAACCTCAAAAACATTATGTTAAGTGACAGAAGCCAGACACAAAAGGTTACATACTGTTTGATTATATGTCTAGGAAATATCCTGACTAGGTAAAACTTTAGAGAAAAAAAAACAAATTGGCAATTGCCAGAGACTGGGAGAGGGGGCAATGGGAACTGACTACTTCATGAATATGGAGTTTTCTTTAGAGGAGATGAAAATGTTTTGGAAATAGGCATGAGTGATGATTTCCCAACATCATGAATGTATTGAATGACACTTAATATAATTTAAGTAGTTTATTTTAAATTATGTGAATTTCATCTCAATTTTTTTTAAAAAAAGAACATGCAGACCCAGGAAGACAATCAATGATATCTCTCTTCTTAGAATAATTATTATATCTCATGTGATGATAAAATTCATAATACTTTAACATTTTGAAGTAAATGCGTGATTAAAGAAGCTAAATATTTCAATCAGATAGAGACACATTTTCTTATTAAATTTGATCGCTTATTATCAAATTGTATTTATCTTAGTTAAAAGAATCAAGACCTCTTTTTAGGTGTAATTTAAATTAAGATGATAGAAAATCTAGTATTTTCGATTTCTGAGCATTTTATTTACCATTTATTCCTTTACATTTGTTAACAAACAATTTTTTTTCTTTTATTGTAGAAAAAGGGAAAAATAAAATTATTTAGGGAAAACCAATGTAACAACACATAAATATTGAAATCTCATAGGCTTTATATATCTCAGCTCCCTTACTTGTAGAGGTTATAAAGACATTCACAATAAAAAGGCATTTTCTTGCAATTCACAAAGGAAGTGCGTTTGGTATTTGGTAATTGATTAGGCAATTTTAAGTAGAAATTTCTTGATTTGGAGAAGGAAACTTCTACAAATAAAATTTCTTTAAATATTACTAATTTTAATATCTCTAGAGATGAACTGAGGCTAAATGCAAGAGCTCTAATAAAACAAGGCTCCTACAAACCCCCAAGCACTACTCTCATTGTATTTCAGTCCTGCGCTACTTTTTTTTCAGTGTTATATTTTATTTATAACTTAAATTATTTAAACTTCCAGCAACAAAAATGAAATTAAGAGAGACCCAATAGCAATGTATACCAGTCAATATGGGGTAAATGAAGAACTACAAATACTCAGATCCTTTTAGTTTGGATTTCTCAAAGCAGACCCTGGAAAAGTTTGACTGGAATTAATTCACTTGGGAGTGAACCCAAGAAGTCAGTGAGGGAATGAGGAAGAGAGACAGGAGAGGGAGTGTCGTCTTATATAGGTCTTATGAATGAATATGAATGAGTAGGCAATAGGAATTAAATCTCAGGACTCTGAAAGACTTTAGTATATATCTCCCAGTTTTTCCACTGAAATGAGAGAAGGCAGGAATATTTATCAACCAGTTCTCTTCCATTCCCATCCTCAATGGTTGTGTATTCCTCCTGGAAGCTAATACCCAGCCTTTCTGCCTACACCCAAAGGATCTGAGCTTCCACAGCTAGAGAACATCTTTGACAAAGACACCTAAGAAATGCCCATGTGATAAGAAGCTGTCTATAGGGGCCCTCTAGAGTGGGCTAGTGGGATATGAAAAAGATATGTGAGAAGCTGGGCTTTTTTGGATGCTGACTCTGATATGAAAAGTAAATGTACAGAATGCTAACAAATGACTGCTCTTGGCATCACACTTGGAGTGGGAGGAGAGGATGCAACATGGAGAAGAGGCTAAAGTCAAGTTCTAACACATTTAACATAGACAGAATGAGTGCAAAGTCTACCCAGGAGAGTGAAAAATCTCTATCATAGGACATTCTTTTTCTCTTTTTAAAAGAAAAGATGCAGGCAGAAATGAAGTTGAACAGAGACAGGTAGGCAGACAGAGAGAGGAAGAAGCAGCATTATATTGATTTTATTTAGTCATTCATCTTGGTTGCTTCCCAGTTCTTTCAGGCCCAGGGGGTGAACCTGGGTCCGAGAGCTCCCTGTGGACTATGTGCATTGAACTTAACCACTATGTCACAAAGATGCGCCTATCATAGGATATTCTTAGAGGGATGTGATCAAAGAGAGGACTTATACTATACCCTTCTATTAATGATTATTTGTAGTATATGGATTTTGACCCATTATCAAGTGTGTTTGGATGCAAATAGTTAACATGTTAAAATAAATAAAAATTAATTTGTAATATACCTTCTATATTACTGTTCATTGACTTAAATTTAAATTCATTGAGTTAAAATAATGAGTCATTAAATACAATTCATGTCTTGGAAACATTAAATGAATAGTATGCGGCCATCACAACCCCATATCAAACTTTTTCAGTTTGGATGAGCACGGGACTAAAAGTGAGGTATACACACATACACTTACCCAGATTTAGAGACCAATGTGGCCATTTGAAAATTTTAATCAACTAAAAACTGTGCATATGCTGTTACTTTTTGTAAGAACGTTACTGGGGTATAGTGGACACAAGCATTTCACATATTTGCTGTATACAATTTGATGAGTCTGGACATTGGCATATACCATGATGCCATCACCATACTCAAGGTAATAGATACACCCATCACTTGCAAAAGGTCCTAGGTGCCTCTGTTGCTTTGTTGTTTTGTGTTTGGTGGTAAGAACACTTAACATGAGATGCACTCTCTTAAGAAAGTTTTACATGCACAATAAAATATTATTAACTGTCTGTCGGCACTGTATGGTACATCTGCATCACAATGTTATTCAGCCTGTTTAAAAAAGAGAATCTTGCCATTTGTGAAAGATGCTGGTGTTCCTGCCACCACCTCCAGTGATTGATTCATTTAGTCTCAGCCAAGTACATTTCACATAAGCATTCCAAATCATCTTCATTTGGTATTGTAAGAATGTCAATCATGAAATCTTGAGTTAATGGAATGTTTAGAAGAGCTAATTATTTTTACAGATAAGGAAACAGATATTTTTAGATATTTTTCATTTTATTTACCTTTAATTCACTGTTATCTTTAAGCTCAAATAAAAGCACTTCAGAAAGTAACTTTATTTTACCCTCTTCAATCTGGTGAGAATTTAAGGAACATTGAACCAAATGGCTAATAATTTAAATAAACCTCAAGTAAGCAAGAAAATGACTAGTTTTAATTAGTTAATTAATTAATTGATTGATTAATTACCTTTGCCCCAACCCAACCTCCATCCTCAGGTCTTTAACCCAGGTCCACAACTTTCACAGCCTGGATCTTAGACACCTGAGAAGACTAAGCTACAGGGAGAGGCATAAATGACCTAGTTTTTAATGTTTAAATCAAATTAACTTCCATTCTTGCTTAGATCCCTTTTGCTGAAAACTGGTGATTGGGAATATCTGTAAACAGACTTGTTTATATTTAGGAATTTAGTTAGATTTAGTAGAATGATGTATCAAAAAGCAAATAATATGGTGAGCGCATCAAAATGTTATTTTTAGAACCAACATCTTTTCTCCGTAATTTTGTCATTACATCTATTAGTTTCCTTCTTTATTTCATTTATAGATAATGTACAATTAAATGTAAATTCCAGTTCTAAGCTCGAAGAAGTATTCTCTTTAAATCCTTATTAATAACACTTTCCATGCAGTTACTATACTCACCCACACACATTATCATTTAATTCACCCAACTATGTGGGCAGTAGGAGAATAATTTCTGTAATTCTTATTTCTTAAAAAATAATTGATATTCAGAAAGTTAAAAGATGTGTTCATTATCATGCAGACAGCAAAGGTAGTAGATAAAATTGGAGACGAGGTCTCCTGACTTGTTTTAAATCCTATTTTCTATCACCTCTACTGCCCTTTCTTTCCAATTAAAATAATCTCTAACCACAGATCATATCAAAGTAAAATCAAATTCAAGTTCAAAACTATCAGAAAGTAATACTTTAACAAAACAGTAAAGAAGAGAAGCATGCAGCAATCTAGAAAAAGAAAAAGAAAAATTAATTATAGTCTAGCCAGCTCCATGAATCCAGGTACTATAACCAAGAAAAAGCTGATTGTCTTGGAGGGGACAAGAAGGAGGCTGATATTTTTCTTTGTAAGATGAGTAAAGAAGGATACAATGATTTCACTGAAACAAACTTCTATCAGCAAGGTGTTCTAGTAGCAGAAGCTAATAGTCTGTTGTGAAAAACAAATTGTCTTCCCAAATCTCATCTTTTGACATAGATAATCATGATCAAGTTTTATATATCTTAATGAACATTACAAACTATTATAGTTTCATATAATTTTTCATTTTTTGAATATTTTAAATATTTGACTTTCTCCAGTCAAAGGATTTAAAAGGGAAATAGAGCAAACAAATATTTCTAATGCAACATTTACAAAGGAAATGCAATGTTAAATCCTTATACTCCCCTAAATCAAGTGAGGGGCTAACACCTGACTTAACTCTGCCTGCAACTGGGAGCTACAGGGGAAAGACTGTCAGTCAAAAAGGAATTGCAGGGTCCAGACAGCTCACTGTCAAATGTAAGGGCCTAAGCACTACACCCTGCCAGGCAGCTGTGCTCCCAATAACACTGCCATTCTGCCAGAAGACGCTCTGATGCATCATTGCCTCCAGGACCCGCAAGAGCCAAAGGCAGGGAAAGGGCCCTGGTCTACACATTTACATGGACTTTTTTCAATAACGTCAGACCTGGTTTTCTATACAACTGCTGTGTTTCTAGTAAAGACGACCCCAACATTTTCAGCATAGGCATTTTAGACACTGGTTTGGCTATCAAAGAGTTACTAAATATCTAATATTCAATATCAGGCATGAAGAAGACACTCCAGAAATTTGATAGCTAAGATAAAAAAGATACAAGAAGAGTACACCCTAGTGCCTAGGGCAGCATAAGGAACCAGGTTCTTGACCCAGAGCCAGGGAGTTGGGAGGAGTGGGGAATACACAAGAGACAACGCTTCATAAATTTTAAATTTCTATATATTGATCATCTTCAAGATTCTCTTTGTGTTGTATAAGGTTGTAAGTGCTAGGTCATATAAAACAGAAAAATATGTGCATCCACTTCAAAAATAATCTGGGCATAGATCAACTAGGCAATGCATCATTGATTAATTGATTAATTAGGAATATTTGAAACTATGAATCAAGTATATTTGCATACAATGGGTTAGCAAATCCCTAGGCCTGAAAAGAGGATTTAGGAGATGAAAAAGCTGTAAGCAAATCCTATTTTACAAGCCCATTACAATGTGAGAAGCTTATAAAAGGGGATCATATCCTATTCAGCCTCTATCTTTAGTACCTGGAACATAGTATACAGTATGTTTGTCAAATAGGTCTTATCTCTAAGAAGAAAAGCTAAGATTCACTTATCCAGAAATAATCAAATCTCCTTAATCAAAATTTGCCAAAAGTGGTGGATTCTAGGTTTTTTTGCAAGTAAGCCTCCTCTAAAAAGATGTTAATATATTTGCATATTTTCATGACTGACGTTCAAAACATTTTGGTGAATCATAAAAGGTATCATAGACTAACAGTCAAAAAATTAAAGTTTCATTTCTGATTATATAAGAAGAAAGCTAAAAGAAACCACAAAGAACAAAAAAGTTTAGTCTGAAAGAAGATGGAGGGAGATAAGAACAGGATAAAGAACAGGGAGATAAAAAACATAAGGAGAAAACTAAAGGAGTTAAAAATCATGGACTATAGGTGTTTCCTAGTAGCCTAGTGGTTTAAACTGGGCATAGACCACATGTATCTCAGGGTCCTGGTTTCAGCACCTGGGGCTGGGGTAATGACCAGTGACTATCAGCTGCTAAAATAAAGTGCCTCTTCCTCCTCTCTCTTCCTGCTTGCCTGCCTACTTGCCGTCATTCCTGTCTGCGCCTTTCCTTTAAAACAAAAAATCATGGATGACAAGACATACACTAGAATATAAGAATTCATGAATCATTAAGGAGGAACAGAAATTTTAATATGACAGTTTAAGAATGAAACCAATTTTCAAAACTGATTTTATCTGCAGTAATGGTTGTTGGAATTATTGCTAGATTTTTATCCTTTCATTCTCAGAGCTTTACTATCAGTAATATATGAATAACTCCAAATCACTGAAGCCTGACCCCCTCCCCAAAATATCAGGCCCAGGTTTTCAACACTTAGATACCTTCACCAGAAAAATCCCATGGATATTTCTTAGACACAACAAAGCTAAAGCTGGTATGGTATCATTTCATGTACCAAATACCCATTGTCCCTTTCTCAGAAATAGCATCACTTTTATTTCAGGCATACAAGGCTAGAGATCAGGTTCATTTTCATCTCCTCTTCTATCTTCATTCGGGTTGTCATGGAGTCCTGTTACTTCTCCTCTATAAAATTTCCCTAGCTTCCCCTACCTCTCCATCCCCACTGCTGCTATATTATTCCTATCCTTTTCTTTTCACATTTGGGCTTTACCAGTCTTGAGACATGCAACAACCTGTAGAAGCTTATCTCCTTCTCATTCTATGCTTCAGTATCAGATGCCTAATGTTTATTCCCTGAGTATGTTTTCCATATTCATATGTCAATAACTTTGCTTTTATCTTTTCCTCTACCTGAAATGTCCTGAGCTAAAATCCTAATATTCTAAGTTTTTCCTTATTTCAATAGAATAATATGTATTTTATCTTGTCTATATCATATCTTATCCTATCTTATCTAATCAATATCTCATATCTTCTCTGCTTTCTTGAGCATTTTGAGCCATATTTCTCTTAAAACATTTTCTCACTCTATATTAAACTTTTCTGCTACTGTACCTACCCCTACAAATAAATTTTAAGTGATTTAAGAGAAATAATGGAGTTTCATATGTTTAAGTCTCTGAGAAGTCTTAGATAGTACCTATTTCATAGCAGGAATTAAAAAACCATTGATTAACACCAAAATGATTAAAACTACAGACAACTGGACATACAGTTTCTAAATGAAAAGTAGATTGTATGTGGCAATGGTAAAACATCTGACAGTGATTATAAAAACAGATTTATTTGGATTGACATTTATTTTAGGTCTTAAAGACATAAAATTGTCCTACAAGGACATGAGATTTTAGGTAAAATGTACATGTCTTCAATAATCATAATAATTGAAATCTATGAAAGGCTTACTATATGTCATACACATACATGAAATGATTTGACTTTGAAACCCTATCATTTAACTGATAAGGAAACTAAGATATACATATATATATATATATATAAATTGATACTTTTCCTAATACCCTAAAGATTTTAAGCAGCCTACCATTATTTCTTTTGCCAATTTGGTCTTTTAAAAATAACTTTAAAATCATTGCTATACTAAACGTGTGTTAAAGGAATACTACTACATAGTCCATTTCAAAGTAAAAGCAAGCTTGAAAATTTTACAAAACATTGTGATAATGCAGTTGCTAAAGGAAATGTTTGATTCTGCATATAGTTTTCTGCAATTAGATGAATTTTCTGGAGGTCAGACATTGTGTCTGAGGGCATTGATTTATATTCCTACCACTGATACTTTGGAGTGGTGTTCTTACTAGGATAAAATGACACCAAACATTAAAGTAAAATGAGAATAATGTTAAATAATTCTTTACATCATAGAATAAATGCTCACCACTAGCCCATTTATTAATTTACATCAGTTCTATATTTGACTCAAGGTAAACATCTGTAACATGAATTAGGCATGGCATTTATCAGAAGACCCAGAGAGCTTCAACTATTCTGTCAGGCAATAATGGAGTCATGAATTATGTTCCAAATTTTAAGGCAAAAAATTGGAATGAAGAGATAGTGACTTTATCCAGTCCTGAAATCCCATGGTTTTAGCACAATATAGTATTTAAATCCTGAAAGAAAAGTGGAGAAAAAATGATTTATATTTGTATGGTATAATGATTAATAACATACTGGCTCCATTAAATGTGAACTCAAGGTAGCTTAACATCTTCTAGAAGCAAGACTCAGTTAAATAAATGGGTAACGGAATCATTGCACCACCACATGCAGATCATCAATTCTCAATTTTTCTTTTTGTAAGTTCTATTATTTTATTCATTGCTTATAGTTCTACCAACGAAATTTGCGTGTTTGAAAAACGAAATTTTTTCTATCCTGAAATAAGATGAAAATTACTAAAATATATTAACTAGAATTATTTGCATTGGCTCCACTTTAAGTTTTTATTGTACATTTTAGTAACAGAATAATGACTCAATGACATTAAACAGTTCTTTTATGTATAGCATGCCTCTTGAGCAAGAGTCTCAGATATCTATGAACTAGTCCACTCGAATACTCCTTATGTTCATATAATGTTTTATTATTTATCAAATTTGTTCATATGTATTTAGCTTTAGCTGCAGAACAACCTATGAGAAATAAGGCAACATTACCATCACTTCATTTTAAAGAGATACATGAATTGAGGCTTAAGACTTTGTTTCATTAGGTCTTATAGCTGGTGAATAAAAGATGTAGGACAAGAAACAACACGTTCTGAAACAAGATTCAAGGCTCATTACATAAGTCACACAAGAAGGAACTCTGGAGAGAACAGGATGTAAAACTGGCAGGCTCACAGTAAGTCAGAGAAATATTAAGAATTACAGAGCTAAGAATAAAGGTAAGGACTAGTCAGAGATGAATGATACACTACTTATAAAATATTTTGACAAAAGGGGTAGTATTAATCATCGTGCAAACAGAAGATGTTTACCAGGATCACACCAAGAAAGGAGACACAAAGTCCCCTGCAACCAAAAGATTCCTTGAGTTGGGTCTCAGAAAAGTAAAGGTATTTGAGGACTGAATTCCCAAGTTAGGGGCCAGAACTACTCATTATAGTTAAGGTTGAAAGAGGTCATTAAGGAACAAATTATGAAGGGAGCAAATGGAAGAGATCAAATGAGAATTGAATATTGTTTCTGAAGATAGGAAACACATAAGGTGAGAGTGTAACTGTAAAAATGAATTTATTAATAGGTCTACCACTTGTTGAATTTCTCAACTAAAATTCTTAAGGGTTATCTATATTCCCTGATTTAATACATATCAGAGGGTGGATTTGAACCCGTTAGTCTGAATCTTATAAAATATTTTAAGTATAGAGTAAAAGTCCCAATAAAACACAAGCTATTACTTGTAGTGTAGAAAACAGAAATCTTAAGAGATAAACTGAGTGCTACAAATGGAGGAAAGAAGTTACCCGTCAGGGTCAAACTAGGTTATCTGGAGGTAAGACAGAGTTTATAGATAAAATTCACGGGTCCAGGTGCCAGTTTAAATAGGCAAAAATGCTACAGTGTGCTAGTGAAGTTTTTAACTTCATCCCAAGCATCGTTAACCCACCTGAAGGCTGATGAGCTTTCTTATCACATGAGCCTACTACTGAAAAGAAGGCAACTGAATCCCTTACTCAAAATGATACTACTTCTCCATGATTCAAAAAAAAAATGGAAAGTCTAGGAATCAATGCAAACCTAAGTGATCTTTGAGGGCTGAAAGAGGAATGAAAATAAGTTGAGTCATGGAAGGAAGTTCCTGATCATAATAATATATCTGAACCAAATAAAGAAGCTATCATAAGAATTTGGTTTAATTTAGCAGTGTGATTCAAACCCAGAGTTCTACACAAGTTTAAGTCTCCAAATTTGGCTAAGCATAGAGTAGATTCTGTAGTCCTCTTATTTCAGGTAAACAGGGACTAAAGATCAAATCTTTGTCCCAGGAGAATGCAGAGTTATAACAAGAGGTTCTATAGTAGAGAGTTGGGGTGGAGAGAAGGCAAAACATAATGAACAGGATTGAATGGAAGTCTACCCAGAAAGTTTCATTAGATTTAATGAGAACATGTTTGAGACACACATGGATAAATAATGAGCAATTAATGGCATGAACTAGTCTGGTTAGCAACACTAAACTGCCTCAATTTTTAGCAAAGATTGGTTGTACACTTGAAGAGACTATTTGTGTACTGTTTCAGAGGCACAATGTTACAGGAAGAGGTAAGATCAAAGGAACTCCAGCAAGAAAGATCTTGATTTCAAAGACATAGTCTCCCATAAGGGAAGCCCCACAGTTCTTTACAATCCTGTTATAGTCAGTGAGACTTTGGAAGGTGAGGGGCGATATGCTTTCTTGAGAAAACCTCAATCTTCCCAAAGAATGATCGTATTCACATATTCTTGGATATGGCTAGTTCCAGGGAAAAATAGATATACTTCGTTAATTTCCCACCACCAGTCTACCTCTCCACACTCTGTGGCTCCCTGTTTCTGAGGTCTTATACAGAGTGACACAAGTCCTCCCAAGAATGGTCCTTCCAAAGTCTGCGGAGAGAATCAGAGGAAAGAAATATTTTGATTCCTGAAGTGATACTGTTGAAGTCATTACACCTCACTTGGAGAATATAGACATTAATAAAACTTCATTATTCCCTTGCAATAGGCAGTAATTGGTTGACATTAGATGAGAAATTGCCGCATTTAAATGTAGCGGCAATTATTGATACTTCATTAATTTATCAGTCATATGGCTCTTTGAGGTTTTCCTATCTGGTGATGCTATGTAAAGAGTCTTCTTAAATTTATCTATCTTATCTAGGCCTGTAAAGCCAAGTGAGTATATATGTATAGTGTGGCTATGTATGTGTTTATATATGTTGATGAATATGTTAATATGCATATTTTATATACCATATATCAGAGAGAAGTTATTTAATAGTTTTATGTGTCCGACCTGCGGAATAGTCAGCTGGGGTCCGGAGATCCACCTAGAATGGATGAAAGGGGTGGGACAAGAGGTGCGAAAAATGACAGCAAGACAACAAATTCTGATCAAGCTGCAAAATTTTATTAAAATGGAGGGACTTATATAGAAAGGGAAAAGAAGGGAAGTAGTTCTGATAAGTGGCCCCTGTGCATGTCTGCTGCGTGCTCTTTAGTTGGATTGGAGAGTGGGTGCATGTACAGTGCGTGATCAAGACTCTGATTGATTGCTAGTGCGCGTGATCAAGGCTCTGATTGGTTACTAATTGATTGGTTGCTAATATTCTTGGTTGCTAATGTTTATGCTTTGTTTATGAAAATAGGGAGGCAACCGTTAGGCAAACAGGGCAGTGGCTGAGGTACCTCTGAGTGTAATTTTCTGTTGGATTGCATCAGCCTGGCTTTGTGGCCTGGCCCAAGTCCCCAACATCTCCTCCCTTTTTATTTTTTAGGGTGAGATTATTTTGGACATTAACCTGCTAGGGGAGGCAGTGGCCAGGTTCCTCCTGAGCTCATCTCAAGCTCTAGG
>RJWH01004671.1:0-84199 GCA_004363575.1 Solenodon paradoxus
AACGGTGCGTGGGGGCCACGGCGCGTGGCGGTTGAGGCGCAGAAAGGAGGTGGGGGTCGTGGGGGAGGGCCTCTGCCTGTCAGGGTGACCTGCTGTCGCGGTTCTTCTGGGACCGAGGGGTTCTTGGGACATGGGGCAGTCAGTGTTAAAACAGGGATGGTCTCAGGGAAAGAAGCTGTTAATGTCCCAGCTGGTGGTTGCGTCCCTCTTTGCTTGGTCATGGGATTTGTGGGAGGCATTTGAGGGCAGAGGGGTAGTGGAGGCGCCCTAGGGAGGGACCGGAAGTCCCGGTCCTGCATGTCACGGAGGCGGGCCGCCCTCCCTGGCGCCTGCACTGATTCCTGAACAGACTCCCGGGGGAGAGGAGGGCCGCGCGGGTGGGCCTGAGAGACACGGCTCAGGCTTCCGGCCCTGACAACAGGCATGGTGAAAATACCTGTCTCAAACGTGTTCTTCCCCTGAAAGTGGAACCTGCTTGAAGGCAGAGACTTTCCACGTGTCTCCTGTGCCCGGCGCACATGTCTGTTAAACTAGGCCTGGTCAGGAGGAAGCTTGTTCTGGGAGTCTGGAGTGGACATTAAAGGTTACAAGTATTTACAAAAATTGTGTCCCAACTTTAGGATCTCGTCAGGATACCAGCCATTAGCTCACAGTATGAAGCACAGAAAACAAGATAAAATGCCATTTGTCGTCAGAAACCAGAGCAGTGCATGTGGCATTTGAGTTCAGGCCCCTCAGAAGACCCTTCCATCCAAACTTGGCTCGGGTCGCTGGGCAGGGTGGGTAAGCCAAGGAAAACCTTTCAACCACGAGCCCGCGGCACTTCTGCGGGACAGGGGTAGACTCAAGAAGAGAAGGGACAGAGAACCGGTATCTGCTGGCTGTGACAGGGTCGTCAGCCATGGGCACGGAGGTCGTCGGTTCTCCGTCCCCGCCATGGAGCTGGAGCCCTCCCGACCCCGGCATTTCCTGGACAGGGCGGTGGAGAGAAATCTCCAGAGAGGGCACGCTGTCGAGAGGCTGACTCGGGCTGCAGGGGCAGATGCTCGCGAGGAAGCCAGAGGAGCAAGTCCAAAGAGGAATGACTGGTGTCGCCTTTTCACATACAGAGACTTTTCCTTACCAGGAGGGGCTCGGCTGGGTGGGAGTTGGAGGAAGGCCCCCCGACCCCGCCACGAGGTCAGCGCTGCAGGAAGTGGCATTTTTGTTTGTGTGTTTAAAGAAGAGGCGCAGGCAGGAATGAAGGGGAACAGAGGCAGCAGGGAGAGAGAGGAGGAACAAGCATGTATTGATTTTACTTAGTTGTTCATCTTGCTTGTTTCTGTGGTCCTGGGTCCCACATCCAGGTCCTTGGGATGTGTGTGGACTGCGCTCAGTGGACTTATCCACTAAGCCACCAGGGCACGCCAGTAAATGGCAGTTCAAGTGGCAGCTAGTCTTCGAGGCCTGAGAGGAGGACTGTCGGCTAATAAACCCTGTGACGTCAGGCCTGCACGGCCAGGCCGCTGTTCGTTCTGGGTGGAGGGTAGGGGACAGATGTCAGCTCTGCCTCCAAGGCCAGTGGGCCCCCATATGGTGCTAACTCATGTCCACATCAGTGGGGTGTGCTCTGGCTGTGGGCCTCAAGTAGCCGGTCACAAAAGCGCAGCATTGTGATCCTGTTCATCTGAAATGTCCCAAATAGGCCCATCCAGACTCAGAAAGTCGACCCGTGGCTGCACGCCTTGGGGGAGGGGCTTGAGAAGGGACCCCCTACAGGTGATGGGGTCTCCTGCCATGATGAAAGTGTTCTCAAACCGATCTACGTGGCGCACCAAACAGCTGTGCACTTCAAGTGGGTGAACCATATGGTATGTGAATTCTGTCTGAATAATGGTGTCAAGAAGGAAAAGGAGGAAAAACGAGTGTTTTCGTTTCCGAGGGCCACCCACAAAGCGGCATCGACTGGATGACTTGAGCAGAAGTCAGTGTCTCACAGCCCAGGGCCTGGAGCCTGAAATCAAGGTGCTGACCAGGCTGCGCTCCCTCTGTGGGGTCCAGGAGGGTCCTGTCTGCTCGGCCTGCGCACAGTGCCGTCTCCTGTGTCTCCCTGTCTGCTGTCCATGTCCCAGTGCCCCTGAGGCGAGGAGCCTGGCATTTTGGAAGAGGGCCCTGTCCAATGATGCTGGCTCGACCCGCCTCCTCCTGCAAGACCCAGTCTCCAGACAAGGCCACATTCTGAGGAGCCAGGGGTTAGGGCTCCACCATATTTTGGGGCGACGGACACAGTTCAAGTCATAACAACAATGACAAATACAGCACATTCCAAAATGGTTAACACGGGACCCACTCCCGCCGCTCGGGCTGAGGTGAGGCGTGTGGACGCCACGGACCTGGGTTTGAGAAGCGGGCCGCTTCGGGAGGAGAGGTAGAAAAAACACTGTTCGATGTTTCAAAAGTTTCAGCTTCAGCTTTACTGTCTCTTGGCCTTTGGAAAAATTCATGCACATGGAATCCCCTCAGCAATAAGCCTGGATGCCTGAGCACCCCGCTCTTCCTCTTCCTTCTGAGGGTATCTGTGGTGACCAGGAGCGGGGCCTGGCCGTGTGGTGGCTGAGCTCGTTCGGGCGGGTTCCTGCCCACGCGTGACTCAGGTCCTGCCGCAGGGGCGCGGGGAGGGCGGGCGAGGGCAGGGGAGCCGACGGTCAGGTTGCCGGGAGGGCGACAGCCACCAGTAAGCGGCTGGAGGGCTTTACCATCCTTTCTGCTGCTGTGCTTGTTTGATCATGTCTGGAAGTTTCCTCGTGGGTCCCTTGTCCTGCTCACCCCCAGCAGACACTGAGAAAGACAGGGGCCTAACTTGGGGGTGAGCGCTCCTCCTGCCCGGGGGCACCCGTGTGTCACCAGCGGCCTGTGCCTGCTCCCCACTCAGAGCTGTCAGGGAACCCCAGCTCCACAGCCACCTCCCCATCCAGCGTCACCCCCACGCCAGCCCAAAGGACTGGCCCTCTCTGGGCAAACTGGCCGCAGGCTGTCAGCCTGTGTCTCACGGGCCCGAAGCGCAGGTCTGTTTGCACAGCCGTGGAAGCTTCTCCAGGGCCTGTCTCTTGTTCCATTTTGGCTCCAGCAGGGAATCCTAGGTTTCCATGGTCAGGGTTGTGGAACAGCAGTCGGGTGGTCAATTCAAGGAGGCGGCAGCAGTTACCAAGCCCTTCCCGACCCTGTTGCCCCCTCAAGCCACTCCACACCCTGGGCTAGCGGCTTCCTCGGGGGTCTGGGCCCCAACCTGCCCTAAGGGGGCTGCCAGTGCACTTGTGGAGTTTTCTGTCATTCACTCTCTGCCATTTTCAACCTGGCCTTAAGGTTCAGTCTCTGTGGCTCTCACCGGTGATAGTTGTCATAGCCTGAGACCACCAAATGGGGCTCTGGCAGCTCCTTGGGTCACACATTACAGAGGACGTGTCACCCCCCCAGTCGTGGGGTCCCTTCATCTGCCGGACCATTCCCCTCCGTGAAACTCACCAACACATGCACACGGTGCCAGGCTGCATTCCCCCTCATTGAGGACACGTGTGTGTGCGTGTGCGCCCCCGCAGAACACACACATTTCATCTTCACAGCACCCTGGGGTCGGAGCGGTTGTTACAAATCCTGTTTTCCAGATGAGCAGTCGAGAGGTTAAATGACTTACTGAGGTCCCACAGGTGGGAATGGCAAGCTGGAATTTGAACCGTGTAAAGTAGCATCTGTTTTAAAGACAAGCGAAGGCTTTTATTCTTCACAGACTGGTCAGGAACATGAGGCCAGTTAGTCTCAGAGAAGCAAGCCCAGAGGCCTTGTGAGAGGGGCAGAAAAAGCTGTGTTGTGCCCTCATGTGATTTGCATTGGCATCAGTTAAACCAGGAAGACTGCAGGCCAGGCAAATGCCCAGGCAGCCTGGAGCCTCCATTCAGCCTGTGCTGGGGGTCAGGTCACAGAGCTTCAGAACTGGGGCACCAGCCTGAGACCAGCCTCGTTCACCATCGCACCAGCCAAGCCTGGCTTCCTCGTCCAATGAAGGATCTAGCTGCTGCGAGCCGTCCAGAGCCGTCCGGAGCCGTCCGGAGCTGTCCGGAGCCATCCAGAGCTGTCCGGAGCTGTCCGGAGCTGTCCAGAATCTTGGCAGCATGCCCAGGGACCAAAGCAGGAGAATGTACGAGGGAGCCTTCAGAATGTGAGGACCCTCCAGAGCCCCTTTGAACCTGTTTTCACTTACCTCTTCCACTCTCAGCCTCAATCTTATTCCTTTCATGCAGTTCTTCGTCAAATGTTTTTACTGACGTGGCACTGGTTCATTGCATACAAATTCCATTGTTCAGCATTGTACGTCAAATCTCCATGTCTGCACAGACTTACATAATTTTTAGCATTGAAACTGGGACCAATTAGAGTGTCTCCGGGTGCAGTGTGTGTGTGTGTGTGTGTGTGTCTGTTCCTGTGTGTGTGTGTGAATGTGTGTGAGTATGTGTGAGTGTGTGTGAGTGTGTATGTGTTCAGGTGCAGAAATCGGGGTGGTGGGTGTTCAGTGTTGCTAACCTGGAACGACGCTGGTCAAACCAGGACTGTTGGTAACACTAATGACACCGTGTTCACCTCCGCAGGTTTAGTTTCCATCCTGTGAAGCACTTGTTTGCAACTTTTTCCAAAGCAGCCACTTCCTTCTGGAAGCTTCTGCAGTGACTTGTCTCTACCGCACATGATACTGCACTGACCCTCAGCCCGCTTGTTCCTGGTCTCAGACTTTCCTTCCAGCCAGGACTGAAGTCCACACAGCTTGGGCCCCTTTTCTCTTGTCTTGGGGTTCCTTGAATATTTGTTGTAAGGAGAGACCAGAAAGAGAGCTAGAGAGACTGAGAGAGACAGAGACAGTCAGAGACAGAGAGAGAGACAGAGAGAGAGACAGACAGAGACAGAGACAGACAGACAGAGACAGACAGAGACAGAGAGAAAGACAGAGGCAGAGAGAAAGACAGAGAGACAGACAGACAGAGACAGAGAGACAGAGACAGAGAGAGAGACAGAGAGAGAGAGAGACGGAGAGGTGCGCCCCATCGCGACATCCATGAGACAGGGAGCGTTTGTGCCAGGAGAGAAGGCAGTTTGTTCTGTTTTGCTTCACTATAAAACGTAAGAGGAAATTGGGGACGTCCCAGTGCCACATTGTCCATTGAAGGTGAATACGTCTCAGGTTACTGAATCTGGAGGAGACAGTCAGCAGCGACTGGGGGGATAAAACAGTGCCAGCTCTCCGGGAGTCAGGCTGGGACCCACGCGTTAGTGGGATGGAGGGTGGAGAGCCTGGGGCAGGTGCCTGTGACTGCGGGGCCGGGGTGGGCTCAGCAGAGACCCCGGGAGGAGGGTTTGCGCTGCCTCTGGCAGGCAGATACCCAAGCCTGTGTGCCTCTTTGCCCGTCCGTCCGTGTTCCTGGTGTGCACTGTCCTTGTTACAAAGGCACGCCTTCCTCTACTGTCCCTGCCCTGTGCGCCCTCGGGCTCACTGGGACAGCAGGCCACAGAGGGCCCTGCAAGCTCTCCAGTCTACTGTCAGGGGAGGTGTCAGATGCGGGTACCTGTGTCCTGACTGGTCCTGGTCGTCTCAGCACTCAGCTGTGTGGCTGTGGGCCTGTCACCGCCCGTCTGGTCCCCTGTGGTTTAGAGTTTATTTGATGGCAGTAGCTCCAAGGCTGGAGAGTGGCCCACCCCAGAGACAAGCCCAGTAGCATCCACACACGGCGTGCCTTCGGATGGGGCGTCGAGGAGCCTGTCCCAGCCCCCCAGTGTGTCCGGGAAGCAGCAGTCTCCACCGAGGATGTCCCGCGGTCGCCGCAGTCTCTGGAGGCCTGTGAGCGCTCAGACCTTGGCCGTGGAAGACACAGAGGCTGTTACTCTTCGGGGCCTGTTTGCTTTTGGTGCCTCTCCATCCAAATCAGGGCATCGCTCAGTGATTCCAAACGCCTTTGCAGTCCAGGCCCTGGTACCTCAGTTCTGCCTGCGTGGGGCGTCTGGTGACCCGTGACGGGGAGGAAGGACGGTGAACTGAAGCCATCTGGGCCCCCAGCTGGTAGATGTCGTGGGCAGAGACAGAGGAGGCGATGTCCCCCTCTCCCCACCGTCCCAGCAGCCTTGGTACCGGGTGGAATGTTCCCGTGAAAGGCAATCTTCGCCCCATTTGCCAGATTCGGGGCAGGCACAGCCTATCTTGTGGCCCTGGGGAAAGCGTGGCTCCTGTCCTCCGGTGCAAGCGCCCTGCTCGGAACTCAAAGGCATGCTAGGGCGGGACTGAGCACGGCGGCGGATGCCCGGCCGGAGGGCTGCGTGGCGGCAGCGGCTGGGTGCTGGTTCTTCAAGGCTGTGCAGCCTGAGCCCCCGGGCGAGGACTCTCCGTGAGCATCGCCGCGTCGCAGACGCAGAGGATTCTCTAACACTTGCCGAGCCTGTGGTACAGGTTTCGGTGACGATGTCCTAGGAGCTGCCAGACTGCCCCCCGTGTGGTGTGCAGATGGTAGAGCAGGACGCTGGCCTCAAGCCGTCGGTGGGGTGGGGGTCCAGACACAGCATCGGCCTCCCTTGAGACCCTGCTCCCAGCGGCTGGCCAGCGGACGCCACGCATGCCCCTTGGCTTCCCAGTGAAAAGCAAGCACTGCTGGGAGCGCAGGCCTCCGGACCCCCGTGTCTGTTTTCACCAGCTCCTCCGCCCCAGCCTCTGGCCGCCCCAGGCCACCGGTCGTGAGGGCCCGGGCAGCATCCGCTGCCTTCAAAACGACAGAGGTTAAGGGCCGTGTGTGTGTCTGCTTCTGGGCGGCAGCTGTGGGTCTGCAGTGTCCTCAAGTAGTGTAGCCAACGCCCATCTGAATGAGGCCGTGGGGCCCTTTGCTGTTGGGTTGTGACTGCGTCATCCCTGCAGGGACACACGTGACACGTAGCATTGAACTTTTGGGCACGTGATCGAAGGTGCGTGCTGAATCCAAGGGTGCTGAGAAGTCCCGCTCAGCTCTGCTACAAGCGAGGAAGTGGACACTCTCATACTCAGGTGCCACGTGTTTTCTCATCTTTAGTGCCACTAGGCAGCCCAGGTAACATTGTGTAGTATGAGATGGCCCCGTCACATTCCTGGGTCATCTGCCATTCTCTGAAACCCGTGCTGGGATTTGCTGGGATTCCCTAATCCCAGGGCACGGCCGTCTCAGAGCAAATGGCAGGAGCCTTGTTCTTGCAGGGCTGGTGGCATCCGACATGTCCCTGAAGTCACGGAGGCTCGCTCAGCGCGCAGCTCAGCTGGCATCGTGAGTCTTCTTTAGGATGGCCCCCAGAGGGGGAATCAGCCGCTGAAAGAGTGCGCTTCTTCCTCTTTTCACTAGACCAGCAACAAACAGGCCTGCTGCACAGAAAACCAGAAATGCAAACCAGCAAAAGCAAACAGGTCGGGGGTAGGTGGGAGCCCGCGAGGTCAGTGTGAGACAGCGGGCTCCGGAGGACGTGCACCTGGGACGGAATCCCCACCTGGTCTGGGGTCTCGGCCGCCCAGTTTCCCCCCGCCGCAGTTTCCTTATCGGTAAAGTGGACAGTGCCTCAGCCACGTCCCTGGGCAGGTAAACGGCCAACTCTGAAGACACTTAGGACATAAATTCCAGGAGGAAGGCCAGATAATGACCCACAGGCGCCCAGAAGCCTGTTGGGGGCGGGGGTGCAGGGGATTCAGAGGACTCTGAAAACTGGGGGTACAGAACCACCGTGCCGGCAGTGCAGACATGTGTGTGATGGTCCCCTGAGGACTCAGGGCGGCTTGTGTGAGCCCGAGAGTTGCGGTTGCTGGCTGGGCCAGGTGCGCACGGCCGCATCGGCCTCACTGAAGAACCTGGTTTGTTCTGGAGGTGGTTGTGGATTTGGTTGCATTTCCGTTTTGCTGTGATTCCTTGATCTGAGCGGCAGACCCGGGGAGCTGAGGTTTGGAGGCATAATTGCAGAGAGACCCGTGGCCCAGGCGGGGACACCTGGGAGACCGGCAGGGTCAGGCCACCGTGGCCTTTGGCTGTGAGCAGACTCCACCCTCCAGGGAGAGAAAGTAGAAGAGCCGGAGCCCCCAGGCAACAGGAGTTTCAGGGTATGGGGCAGTTTGGGAGCCGGTGGGTACAGGTGAGAACAAAAGCTGCATTTGAGTGGGAGCCCGAGGTCCAGCAGAGCTGTTTATGCGAGTCTT
The DNA here is from genome assembly GCA_004363575.1 of Solenodon paradoxus. Lineage (NCBI taxonomy): Eukaryota > Metazoa > Chordata > Mammalia > Eulipotyphla > Solenodontidae > Solenodon > Solenodon paradoxus. The sequence continues at coordinate 8,216 of RJWH01004671.1, forward strand.
GACCAGTTTTGGCAAACCAGGTGTGCTTCCCTGCAGCCTGCCTGCCAGCCTTTGAACCCTGTGGATGGTGGAGCGCGTTTCCCTGGCATTCCCTGCAAAACCAATTAGGATTTTTCCCTCAGGCTGCTTCGTGTGCTTTGGAAGAAAGCACACAGAACATAAAACAAGGCCGGCTACCCAGCAGGGCTGCTTCTCGACCCCACAGGAGAAAATGTTGTGATTGGCCGGTCTCTGGGGGCTGGGGGGCTGGCTGAGGGGAGGCGCTCGGTTGGCGACACCAGGTTTTGGCTAACCTCGAGTTTATGCCGCACGGCCCTCGGATTCCAGAACAGCCCCGCACATCCCAAGCTGGTGATATTTTTGTCAAAATGCCTCCTCGTCCTTTATCCCAACAGCAGCCCTGGGAGGTATACAGCGAGGGTTCCTGCTCCGGTCATTTTTCCAGAGGAAGAACAGAACTGAGGTTCAGAGAAATGACGGAGCGGTTGTCACCAGAGGTTCATATTGAGATCTGGGACACCTGGAGCTACTGCAGGTGACACAAAGCTCTTTCTGGAGGCAAGAAAACAGGAGTCCAGCTCACAGTGACTTCTCCGGCTAGAGAACCAAGAGCCCTGGAGTTTCAGACCAGGTCGCCAGGGAGTGCTGGCCACTGTGGTCACAGACCTCTGCGCTCAGGAAGGGACCTCTGGATGGACAGCATCGCCCGATGATCTAGGCTGAACTAACCCCAAAACCCGCAGACCTCCAGCCCCATCAGAAGTCAGCTGAAGCTGCAGACTTTCTCAGTCGCCTTCCGCTCATCGCCCATGGTACACAACTTGCTTTGGTCCCATCTCCACGCATACACCGTTCACGCCCGTCATGCTGACCTGGAACACGGACTTGGCCAGCTCAGTCACGTCAACGAACAGATTCTCCGAGAAGTCTTCTTCTCGCTCACCGTTTTTCGAGGCACCCACGCCACTGCTGAGAAGCTGAAATCACTCGTGAGCTTGATTTCGTAGAGCACATTGTAAGGCTCTGAAATGGGGGCCCTCATTTTCTGCCAAGGATTTGAATCCACATTCTTCCCACCAGTTGGACACCCCTGACAGCCATGTGGCACAGGTGTCTAGGATTGGTTTTCAGCGGGTACAGTGACACAGAGATACCAGAATGGTGGTCCCGGGAAGGAGTTTAGCTCAGTCTCAGACTGAAGCAGAAGGACTGCGCTAGGAAGCCCAGGGAGGACCAAGCCGCGGAGGAGAGGGGCTGGCACGAGCCTTGAGTGCGGCTCCTGCCACACAGGCGAGTGAGGCAGGGTGACGGGCAGAGAGTGGCAACTTTGAGTCGCTTGTGGACTGGGGCATAAGGCATTGCTCCTGGTTGTCTGGGTGCCCCCGAGGTGACGGGGTGGGGAGACAGTGCCCAGGGCGTGAAGAGGAGGTGAGGGGTGGGCTCAGGAGTGGCTGGTTGGCACTAGAGAAGCAGGACCCCAGGTGAGCTGTTTGCACTCTAGAAAGTGGCCAGCCTAGGAGGTCACTTCCAGGTCAGCCAGTCCCCAGATGCCAGGGCTTCAGAATTACAGGAAAGAGGACAGGCTACTGCGCCTGTGTGTGCAGGTGGTCTGGCCAGGGTTAGCGGACAGGGTTTCTGATGGGCTCTCCCTGGCAGAGCCTTTTGGAAGGCCTTAGCCACCTTTCCTGCCTGAGAGAAGGCTGCCTCCTCTCCGTGGCCGGGGCGGGGGTCCCAGAGTCCAGACTTATGAAGCCAGCATAGCGCCTTGGCCTGGAGTCAGGGGGCCTTGGCCTGAAGGTAGAGGATGCAGGGATGCGCTGGACGAGGACCTGGGCCCCAGCCTTCCGCGGCTGCATCCCGGGCGTGCCTGCTGCCTGTCCTTTTAAAAGCCTTGCTGGGAGGCCCTCCCTCCCGCTCACTGCCTGTGGAGTGAGGAGGTGCCTCGGCAGAGCCCCGACACAGGTGGTAATGACAATTTGCTGCAGCCTGTCAAGGAGGGGACCTGCCCTGCTCGCCTGCCTGGTAGGCGCCGGCTGCTGCTAGCCAGTCCCCCCCCACCCCCTGCGCTGTCTGCCGGCCGCTCCTTGAGCCGCTGGGGCCTGGGAAGACGCCCAGCCCGTCCCCATCTGTTGCAGACGTGCGGTGGCGGCAGCTCAGTGGCGAGCAGCGGAACCCTAGAAATCGCCTGCGCTGAGGGCCTGCCAGCCCCCGTCTCCAGGGACTGCTCCAGAAAGGAGGCAGCAGGATCTCAGAGCCGGAGCGCCGTTGCCTGGGAGGTGACGGTGTGCGTGCGCTCCGGCGGCAAGCGACCTCCAGGACTGACCGACCTACCGACCGCGGGCTGAGTAAGCGGAGCCGGGCCGGCGGGCGGGCGTCTGGGAGCCTGCGGTGTCTGAGAGCTGGTGATGTCTGCCCAAGTCCCTGCCTGCGCGACCAGGCTGAATTGCTGCCTTGTTCCGCGGGAGCCTCTTATTAAATCAGACACCCCCAAGCAGGACCAAATGTTCCTTCCCTGCCTTGGAGCACTGTGTCTTCCCCTTACATAACTTTTCCCGGGTGGCTCACAGCCTGACTGGTTCGTGAAGGTGAGCGGTTGTGTGGGCTGCTCACCTCGCCCGCCGCTGGGGTTGCTCTGGAGTCTGCCCCCCCACCCCAGGCTTAAAGTTTCTACCTGGAAATCTGTGCAGAGTCCACGTCCTCTGCCCTGTCCCTTTCCTGAGTCATCATGGATTAGATTTATCCCTCGTGGGGGAGGTTGGGGACCTCGATGCACCAGTGTTACCCCCTTACAAGGCTCTTGACCACAGACACGTGCCGGGACGGGGGGCTCAAGGAAGGGGACTTGTCACTTTTCATGTGTGGGGACAACAGTCAAGGGACACAGGGTCAGGGAGGCAGGAAGGGGAGAAGCAGGGAGAGCCCTCACCCCTAGGAGCCCAGGCTTGTCTGCTGCCTGGGGGAAGGGGACATGGAGGCCTGACTGTGGAAGGGACAGCAGGGCAGCGGGGAGCAGTGGATGGCAGGGCGGAATCCCACACCCACAGGCCCTGCCATGAACTAGGGTTTGCGCAGCATGCGAGCCTTATTATTACCGTTAGTCTTGCTACTGCTATCCCCTGGGCTGCCCTCCACAGCCAGGGGCCGCGCTGGTCCTGTGCGACAGAGCTGTAGCTTTGAGTCGGAGTTGCAGGGGTTTGAGTTCTGGTGACGGGGAGGTGCCCGGGGCCGCTATGATGGAAGAAAGAGACTCCAGTCTGCCTGTGAATGTCCAGCCCCGCGGGGAGAGGAGCTTGGCTGTGACACAGAGCGGACTGCTGGCCTGGCAGGCACTCGAGCATGGACCGGAGCTTTCTCAGTGCTGACCGCGGGACAGGACAGGACAGAGGGCCCGAGGAGATGGCAGCGGTCAGTCACCCCACCCGGACCCCGGGGAGGACCAGACACAGACAGAACCGTGGGTGCTGCCTAGGACACTTGCATCTCAACATAGGAGACCCCAAAACTTAGAGAGGCATTTCAGGTGCTTTCGGTGTGGCCAGGTAAGAGAAATGTGGGTGCAGAGGGCGGGGGAGAAGTCCCCCGGGGAAGTGCCCAGGAATCTGATGAGCAGGTTGAGCAGGGGGCTGCAGGCTGCTCCCTGAGAACGGCGGTCACTTCCCCCACCCAGGAGGCATGAGGACGGCCTCTTCCATTTAGGGTCACCTTTCTAGCAGCTTCTCACTTGACATGAAAACTTCCAAGGACTAGACAAAGGTAATGTGGGTTTTCTTGTGTTAGCCCCACACTGGGCCGTTGAAATAAGAATAAAGTCCTCTTCAGAGAAGAGTGTTAAATCCACTCAGGGAAGATCTCTGATCTCCCAGGCTCCTGAAAGCCTTGGTCTTCTTGCCTAAAGGCTAAAGGGGTGCAACTGGGAACAGGGTCCAGTGAGGCCCAGCGGCTCTTTCCTGGGTGGGGCGGGCAAAGTAGGTGGGGGCGGTATGCTGGGCAGACCCCATCCCTTGGGGGGCCTACCCTTCCATCGCTTCCAGGTGGCGTTGATTTAAAGGCTTTTCTGATCATGAGGCCTCCGTGCCAGCTCTGGCCAGTCCAAGATGAGTAAGATACTTGGCTTGACTGTGTGGGCTGCTGGTGCGGGAGGGCCAGGAAGCCCCACAGTGGTGCTAATTTGGGGCGCTCGTTTCAGTTCAACTGTTAGTGACTGGAAATCATGGATTTCCCCCACTTCACTATTCTCATTCAAACCGTAGACCTTTATCTTCTTTCATTTAAAAAAGTTTTTTTTTTTTTAAAGGAAAGGTGCAGAAAGGAGTAAAGGTGAGTAAATAGAAAGAGAGGAGGAAGAAGCATTTATTTTATTTTATGTACTTGTTCATCTTGGTGGCTTTTCACTGGCCCTGGGATGTGAACCTGGGTCCTTGGGATGTATGTGGACTGTGCTTGGCTGGAGACAGCAGACCCGACCGCTACTCCTCAGGGTGTGCACCTTTGTCTTCTTTTAAAATTGTTCCAGGCCACCCTGGTGGGAGCAGCAGTCAGGTCAGTCACCTCTGATGGGGCGTCGGCCACATACCTCTGGGTTCCAGTCCTGGGTCCAGGGAGAAACAAACATTGTAAATAACTAAATAAAAAAATGAAATAAAGATTCTTCTTCTTCCCCTCTGCCTGTCTACCTGCCCACTCACCTTCATTCCTGCCTGCACCTTTCCTTAAAAAAAAAAGTGTCCCTGACACTCCAGGACGCTCACAGAGGCCAGTCTTGCTCCACCCCCTCTCGTGGCCTCGGGACCTTACCTCGTGCCCGCCTGTGGGCTCAGACTGGGTCCTGCCTCTGCTTTTCATTTGTGCCTTAGTTTGTGTTACACGGTTTTCACTAGTCCTGCTAGAGGAATCCCATCGACAACGCGCTGACGTCCGTTAGGGTTTTAATTGCTTGAACTGCTGTTAGTTGTTTATATTTTGGTGAATTTTTACTGGCGTTGTGTTAGTTAGGCGTCTGGTGGGGCAGTCTCAGGGATGGGAGGTCTTTTGTTTGCATGCAGTTCTGAGGAGTTGGCCTCATTCGATGCAAGAGGAGCTAGAGGCTGTGAACATGAACCTTAGGGAGCTGCGCGGCCACGGGCAACTCCAGCGGTGAAGACACGTGTCAGCTGTCCTCCAGTGAGGTGGCTGCGGGAGCAGCCGAGGCCGGACCCAGAGCAGTGCTGAGCCGCCGGGTGGCCAGCTTAACCTCGCAGCTCTGTGCGCTCAGTCAGCCTCTTCCCATGAGCATGACGCGGCCCCAGGACTCTATAGGGTCTAGTGACAGATTTCAGGGCGCGACTGCAATGACTCACATTCACTCGTGTGAGGGTGTCCTCCAGTCGTAAGTGTCTGGTGCCCAAGAAGCTGGCGATGGTGACCCCAGGGCCCCCGGTGCTGGCCTTGGGGGTCAGGCCGGCGTTCCTTCTGTCAACCTCTGGGACTGTGGGCCAGTTACTTCAGCGTCCCAAGCCTGCATTTTCTTCTGAACATGGAGGTAGCAGGAAGGCGTCCCAGGGTGGGGCGAGGTCCGGGCGCCCAGGGCCGGTCGCTGGCCTTCAGTAGATGCGCCGTAGAGCCCAGGCGCTCAGCAGGCGTGCCGTGTCCCAGCTCAGCCAGCACAAGGCCTTGCAAAGCAGCCCTGGGAGTGGCTTGCTTTCCTGAGAGTTTCTGTCCTATGGTTTGCGCTACAGTCGTGGCAGAGGGGCCTGGCGTTCTGTGGGTTCACACATCCCCGTGGCTGCGGCCCGGTCAGTTCTCCATCTGTCTTGGTGCGGGTCCCGTCCTCCCGCCCCACCTGTCTCCTGTGGACACAGCGTGCACTCTGGTCAGTGGTCTGCTGGGTCGCGACTGCCTCCTGAATGTCTGGGTGGCCTGTTGGCTTTGTCTTCCTGGAATCGTCAGTCCCTCCTTGAATGCCTTTGGCGTCTTTCTCCCTGAGAGACAGCAGAGGGGGAGGGTGGGAGAAAATCAAAGAAAAAACCAGACTTGGATTTCTGTTTTGATTTTACTTTGCAAGTGAGGTGTGCGGTGACACTATTGTTTAATGTCTACCTAGAAGGGCGTTTGCCATCTGCCTGCTAATGATGGCTTCAGCCAGCTAGCTTTCCTGAGTTAGAGCGTTGCTTGCAGATTCCAACAAATAAGACCCAGTGAGGCCACAGGAGCAGGGCAGCCATGTCACCCACCGGCAGTTACCCAGCGCTGTGTGGGGGGCAGCGGAGTGGGGGTCAGGGCCACCCGGGAGGGGCCTGTGCTCAGAGCCCGGGCTGGGGAGTCAGAGGCCGGAGTCCCCTGTCAGCTCTTTTCTCTCTGGTCCCGTGGTGTGAGAACCCCGAGGAGAGGCAGGCTCCCTGGCTTCGTGGCGAGGGATCAGACCCAGGCTCAGAGGCTTGGGCACTGAGAAGCACGCCCACGGGCCTGCGGACACTTTGGCCTCCGCTCTGCCACAGCCCAGACAGCGCATGTGTTTGACCTTGCCTGCAGATGTCTGCCTGCCTTCGCAGGCTGCATTAGCTGAACCACATTTCTGTTTTTGTGACAAAGTAAAATTGGGGCTGACCCTGGTGGGCACTTGGGGTTATTTGGGTGTCCTGGGACTTCCAGGGTGCAGGGGTGAGCTGAGCCCAGGAAAAGGTCGGAAGGAAGCAAACCCGCCATGGCCTTCATGAGTGCAGGGATGGAGCACTGTGCTGTACAGCCACAGCAGAAAATTCCAGGCCCGGATGGGACTTCGTGGCAAGGAAACAAAATGGACAAAACAAAACTCGAAGCAAAATGGATTGAGGCAAAAGGCCTCTTCCAGATGAGTGTGAACCTGATCTTGGGCTCAAGTGACCTCCACCCGCTTCTCTGACCCCACTGTCCCCTGGGGTGATGGAAGTAGAGGTGCCGGCCTTACACATACGGACCCAGCTGTCCGCCCGCAGTGTGTCCTGTCAAAGTCGGAGATGCGTGAAGACACTTTTAGAAATGTTTTTACCAATGAGGAGAAGGGACATTACTACGTATCCAAAAATTAATGACCTCTAGTCCGTTAACTGCCATTACCTGAGGCTTGCTAGGACCCATTCTTCCCACCAGGCTTTGTCAGGAAACCTGGCGAGTTTCTACAAAGGCAAGTTTTCTGGAACTTCCCCCAGGAAAGAACACTCCCTATTTCAGAGTCAGGAATAGGCAGACTGGGAATCAGGATGTGTCCTTGGCCGGGTGGGGAGGTGTCTGGGTTTTAGTGAAGCAGGAGTGATATGGTTTGGAGGCTGGACAGCAAACCCAGACAGATGGTGCCTGCATAGAGCCCCCACGGGCAGGCAGTGCCCTCCCGAGTGAGGTCAGTCTGACTCCTGCCTCCAGGGCCAGAGGCGTCCTGATGACCCGCTAATGACACCCCATGGTGGGAGTGGTGGGCAGGGCCACCCTGGCCTGGACGTCCTCCCTCAGAGTCCCAGAGCCTTGTAGCAGCCCCACCCCCACACCCCCCACCGCTGCATAGGCCTTAGACCCAGCCAGGCGTCTACCAAACCAGCTGGGCCTGGCTGGGAGCTGCTGCCCTCATCTACACCGCCCACTCGCTCTGAGTCAGCCTGAGCCTATCTGTTCAAATCACAGATCCTGGAAAGACGATTTATCAGTCATCTTCCAAAACGAGCTCCAGGGGACACTGTGGAGGACAGGTCCTGGAGGGGCCAGGCGGAGCAGGTCCCCACCAGCCACTGGGGCCCAGGCATGCCTCTGTCCCATCCTGGTTGGACAGTTTCAGGATCCCCACCTGACCCTGACCCTCATGGTATCACTGTGGTACTCCCCCTGGTGGCCTGGACAGAGGACACTGGCCATGTCACCTTCTGTGCTGTTGACAGAAGCTTCACCCACAAGAGGCTTCTAATGGGCTGCTTTCTGAGAGGGTTCAGCTGCTTCCATTAGCTGATCCCCTTGTCTTTCCCCTTGGAGAAGCCTCCAAATGAGGAGGAAAGCTTCTGTGCATTGACTGATCTGCCCTGCACAGGGTCTCATGAAAGTGTCCATCCCTGGGTCCCACCCCAACCAGCTCAATGAGGGTCTCCCCTGTTCTCAGAGGACTAGACTGAGAAGAGTCCGTATGGAAATGAATTGTGTGGGAGTCAGCCTTTCCCCCTTCTGCTGGTTTACCTAAAAAGCTTATAGACCTTTTTGCCCAAGACCCAGCGGAGCGCTAAGTCTAGCAGATTTCCCCCAAACATCTTTCTCTAATTTCCCTGGTGGAGAAAGAGAAGCATCATTGTGCAATTACCAGGACCTAACAGATTCAGAGTATTGTTCGCCAGTCTCAGAGGCCGGGGCTCGTGGTTGATCTGGAGCCCTGCCGCTGTATCCGGTCTGCAATGCTGTTAAATAAAAGTAGGTTGGATGCACACTCAGACTCTGAGTGGGGGCGCGGAGGGTCCCAGCAACCCTAGACAGGAGCCAGTGGGCAGGTTGAGATAAGCTCCTGACATTCTTCGTCACTTTAAACGTCCACATTGCAGGTCCTTGGCGGAGGGAAGGTGTTTTACAGAGGGTGGGGCATCGTGGCTCCAGCCCGTGAGTGCCGCTGGGGGACCCTTCCCCACTCCTAGGGCCTTGCTGGGACTCCACCCCAGTACCCCCCAAACTGGCCTTACCCGTGTGCTTTTTCTGTCTCCACCCACCGTCATGTTTCTATTCTCCTCCGAGGTCTCGAGGTCTTCCTCTGAGATTAGCTAATCGAGTAACCTACCAATTCCGAGAAGGGATAATGAGCCACTCCGCTGGTTATCTTTTAAATGCTGCCTTGAGCCCAAGCAGGAGCCTGGAGAGTGGCACCTAAGGTCTGTGCAGGTGTGTTGCCGCTCAGCTGTGCCCAGTACCTTTGGAATGGGCTCCTAGTGTCACCAAATCGTTCCTCCCAGGTCTGAGCAACTGTGCACCTAAACTGGGCCCACAGGGAGGGGAGGGAGGGACACCCGCGGCCTCACTGATAGGTGCGATAAGACTTTGCTATGAAGAGGGCGATTGAAACCAGAGACTTTGGCTAGAAAATGCCTGTAACCATCACTCACAACACAGCTGCTTCCTGAAAATTCCACTCCCACAGGGTGAGAAAGCACACCCAGTGTTCCTGGGTTAGTCTGCAGGCATCTGCCCGTGTTCCAGAGATGACTCCTTCCCTTTTTTCTTCCCTCTGGGGATGGGTGCTGATTGACAGGCCCCTTTTTTTGACATGCAGATCGCAGGTAAGAAAACTCTCCAATTTTAAGTATACAGTGAGAGGGGTTGTGACCAATGTGCAGTCACAGGGCTGCCACCACACTTGCGAGCTAGAACATTCCTATCAGCCCAAAGGGTGTCCCTTTGCAGCCTCTCCCACCCCCGTCTGGAGACTGAGGCTGGGGTCTGCCTCTTGTCTATGAATAATTACCTTGTGCCCCTGAGCAATTCCAGACACATAGGGCTACCGAACAGATGTTTAAATGGATAAACACATCAGTGACTCAATATATGTACGTCTATATCTGTCTACAGCTCTCTATATAGAGGAAAGGTGCAGGCAGGCCGGAAGAGAAAGGAGGCAGCAGAAACATTTAATTCATTTTTATTTAGTTGTTCACACTGAGCGTCCCCTGCCCCCCGCCCACCCACCTGTCCTGCACAGGAACCCAGGTCCTTGAGATGTTCGTGGACTGCACTCCTTCGAAGACGGCGGACCTCACCACTGCTCCACCGGGGCGTGCCGCTCTGACATCTTTTTTAAATCCCCCCAAGGCCCCTCTGGTGCCTCTCTGTTTCACTTGTTCTACTTTGAAAGATTATCTAACAAGTCTTTGTTAATAAATAATTTCTGCATTTAGTCATTCCTGAAACGGCACCTTCTGATCAGCATTAGATAACCATGTTGGCAGAGCTGGCGGAGTTCCAGCCAACAGCAGCGACTGTCCCACGGCTTATGCTCGCAAAGGCAAGAGTGCCGCTCCCCCTCCACTTCAGGGGCACCGGGCTGCTTTCTGTCCCTGCCCACTCTGGGCCAGAGGTCACCAACCTCTGTCATCCTATGCTATTTTGTCACACCGTCTGCTTTATGGGACACATGGGGGAGTCAGCACCTGAGAAACTCGGGAGTGTACCTGAGAGCACCCCAAGGGTGTTCCTGGTTGACAGCGATGTTTTTTGTCTCTTCATTCTGTCTGCTGATAACCCGTCACTTGTGATGGCTCTTGGTGGAGAGGAGTGTGTGGTTGAGTCTGCTTCTCCCCATCTCTGAGAGAGGATTCTACGGGCCACCCTCTGGGTATAATTATAGTAACATCTTGTACTTCAGTAATGACACCTGGTTGTGCCCTGGTAGAGGAGCAGTTAGGTTCGCCACCTCTGTCAGGCGCAGTCCACACACCGCCCAGGGATCTCGGTTCGCGTCCCAGGACCAAGGGGGAACAACCAAGATGAACAACTGAGTAAAATAAAATGCTTCTTCCTCTTCTCTCTTCCACCTGCCTGCTCGTCTTCATACCTGCCTGCACCTTCCTTAAAAAAAAAGAATGCATTTTACCAATAAAATCAGGTATTTAAAAGTAACAGCTCACATTTTCCAAGTGATATGATGATACATCGTTGAATCTCCTTATACGTTATCTAGTATGTATTATGTGTTGACATATTTATTATGTTAACTCGTAATCTGATAGGAGCTCCCATGATTCCCATTTTATAGATCAGAAAACTGAGCAGTGAGGAATTACATAATGTTCACAAGATTATGTCTTTTTCTGATCCTCTAATGCTACAGCGCAAGTTTAAAAAATTTAAAAAATACGACTTAGGCTCATCATGGCCTGGGGGCAGCCTGACCCAGCTAGAGCTCTCACCCAGGGTTCCTCTCACATTTCAAGGGCTGGGTTTCAGAGGTTCCCCAAAGATTAGATAAAACAGACACAAGCAGAGGCATCTCAGTCACCATTTCTCACCGAACCTGCAAACACCCAGACGTTTGACAGCGCGGTGGGAAGGCTGGGCGCAGACCCCGCCAACACCAAGTTCAGAGAGCAAGGGTCCCCGCGGACGGTGTGCGGCCCCATCTGCAGGAACCAGGAACCGCTGTCCATGGAGGAGCCATCACACTTCTGGAATGGGTTCTGGAACCCTCGGTGTGCAGAGGTCTCGTGGCGGCCTTCTCTGCAATGGTCGAGACCTGAGCCAGCTGCGGCCTCCGTGGGACTGGGCACAGGGGAGTGCGCCCCCGCTGATGCAGCAGAGACCAGACCCTCCCGTGGAAAGAGCTCTTGGGTGTGTGAAGCGAGGAGAAGGGACGGAGCAGGACACGTAATTCAGGGGCGCCTTCGTGTCGGAAGAGGAAAGGATGCTGCAGAAAGGAGCCCTGAGCAGCTGCACAGCTCACGGGGTTACTTGGGGGTTCAGCATGGGTGGGATGATTCGGGGGAAAAGCACAGCTTCCATTTACACAGTTTTGTTTTGACTTTTGAATCCTCTGATTTACTTCTTATCCAAAAAAAAAAAAAAAGAGAGATAACGTAGCCATGGCTTCAGTGTGCTCACTGTCTACAAGAGATAAAGTTTATAAATGTCACAAAAGGACAGCGCTTGAGAGAATTTATTAAAGAAGCACAGTGTTGTTTGTAGATTTCTCTATCATTTTACTTAATAGAAAAGAGCTGGGTTCTCTGACCCGCCCCTTCCTTCACCTGGTCATCGTATGAACATCTTGCTGCCTTTGGAAACCTTATGGTCTGTTTGTGCAAGAAAGAAAGTAAAAGGAGCCGGAGTGTTTTATCAGTCATATCAAAACAGTTTTGGGTGTTTTCATATATTCTCAAAATCCCAGAAGTCCCCAAATTACATTAAGATGACTGCACCTCAAAACCAAACATTTCTCTTTTGTCATATGAAAAAAGAATGAAACAATGATCTCTTCCAAAGTCTCTTCCATCTCGAGGGAGCGGGGAACTCCGTGCAGCGGGAGGCCACTGCAGCTGAACTTGAACTAGGTCTTAGAGGATGAACAGGTGGAGGTGAGCAGGAGAAAAGGCCAGTCCCAGAGGAGGGAGGAGCCCACAAATCAGAGCGCTGAGGGGGGAGGGGTGGAGAATTCTCCAGGTTCCGCTCCCAGGCCCGGCGAGCGTCCAGCGTCTCCCATAGGTGCCCCTGCCTCTGAGATTCCAGCCAACGTCTCCCTGGTCTGTGGCCTCGGCATATACAGCCCCAGGCACTTTGAGTTCTGTCCTGTTGCCATGAGCATGGGGAACGCTAAGAGGGGCATGTGGACAGCCAGGGGTCTCCCCTCCGTGTGGGGTCCCTCTTTCTCCTCCGTGGGCCTCCCCAAAGAGGTGCTGCCTCCCAGGTCTGTTTGGAAGCGATGGTGGGGAGGTGGCGGGTCATGCACTGCTGGAAGGCCAGGGTCCACACACTTGGAGTCTGAGGACCAGGGAAGTGGAGTCCTGTTTCAAAAGTGGGGGACTTGTCCACAGGACCTGGTAATTGATGCAAAAGGCAGAAATCTGTGGTCCAGAGGCTTCTGGGCCCCCCTGGTGGTGACCTAGAGTGAAAATGAAAGGTCTGGCAGTGTAAGAGAATAGGCATTCCCTGGGGGTCCTCTGGCTCTAGGAGCAGGGACAGGTGCTGCCACAGAGGCCAGCTCAGCCTGAGAGGGGATTCTGGGCTCACACACCCTCTCCTGCTTTCTGCTGCCAGCCTGGTGGGCCTCCCACCCTCCTTGTCTTATCTGCCTGAGCCGAGGTTGGACAAGGTCCCCTGCACTCAGGGCCCTGCGTCTGGGCAGTGCGTGCCCCTGACGCCGCCCTCCTGCATTCTGGAAAGATGTGGGGCTGGGTCACTGCAGCTCCTGTCCCCAGGTGAACCAATGACCATGGGTCTCTTGGGGGGAGGGGAGCTCCAGCTCAGGCCTCTCAGCTGAATTGCAGCTCCCTTATCTCCTGTGCTGACGGCAGGGTGGGGGTCCAGCCCAGCGTGGTGGGGCACTGGTTGCTTGATGGGACTGAGGCTGTTTGTGCACATTTGCTGCTATTACCCTTAAAAAAAAATTAGAGCTTTTTCTTGAGCAGTTTTAGATTTATAGAGCATTGAGCAGAAGGCACAGAGTCCCCAGTCCCCACTTCCCCAGCCAGCCGGCGTCTGATTATTAGCATCCTGCCTCTGCGGCCTGCATATTGCAACTGATAGGCCTTCATTCCTGCTTCGGTATGAATGGAAGTCCAGAGATGAACACTCTTGGCAGCGACATCTACCCACCTTACAGTAGCAGACGTCTCCTCTCTGCTGGCCTGGGCTTGTGGCTCTCGTTGGCCTTTGTCCTGCAGCCTTGGGCTTGACCAGGGTACGGCCACAGGGGTCAGTGTGACCTGACTAGACCCTGGTGAACCCCGGAAGGGTAGGAAGGAGTCCTGTGGCCTCGGTGCGGCGGGAGGGGTGGCCTCGACAGCACTGGGGTCTGGGGGGCCCTTTGAGGAAATCCTGGGTCCAGCCTGACACCTCCTGTCTCAGATGAGGAAACTGAGGCCCCGAGGTGGGACGTGAACTCCAGCCCTCACAGGTCGAGGCTCCACATTGCTGCATTCTTAACAGCAGTTAAATGAATGAAGGAACCACATACATTTTAAAAAGAGTTGACTAACTCTTTTTTGACAGTCATTCCGACTGTCATTAACCTGCCCTGTGGGAGGCCAGGGCCCCGGGATGGGCTTCCCTGGAGACCTCAGGGGCCAGGGGACTCTGTAGGGTCACAGAGCGTCCTCAGTGCCTTCCAATTGCACTGAGAACTCTGGTTTCCCAGGTGGAGCTGCCGTCCCGCCTGCGCTGCAGAGAAGGGGGCGGGCAGACACTCTCCTGGAGCCGCGGCTTCACACACCTACCTCAGACCCTGTGCGCAGTGTGTCCCAGCCTTCAGTCGGCCGGGGGACACTGAGGTGTCTGTGGCTCCAGAGTTTCTTGGAGCAGCTGCACACCCTAATGGCCTTGCTTACAAGCTGGGAGGTCCTGGGAAGTATCTGACTTCACACCCAACTGATGGATGACAAGCAGGGTGTTTGGAACAAGTGCTCTGTCGCAAAGTTGTCAGCAGGACAGGAATGAGCAGTGGCCTCATCGAATCAGCTGCTCTGGTGTCCTGTGCCCAGGACAGCCTGGCACAGGTCCTCACCTGCACCGTGACTCTGTAAGGAGGTGAGATGGACACAGAAGAGTCCGAATCAGCTAGAAGGAACATGGTGTGGGCGCAGAGGACTCGGCTCGCAGTGATGGGGCCTGGACTTGGCTCTGACAGGGCCACACTCTACCAAGCGACTTGGAGCAGCTATATCAAATCTCTGGACATCGGTCACCCCACTGCAATAGAAGGGGTTGATTTGGAAGTTTTCTGAGAGATTTTTCCGTTCGCAACACCTATGACCATGTTATTTCCCTGCATTTTAGGCATCGCAGCACAGGGATTGTGGAGCAGGCCTGGGCAGGGGTGCAGCTGTCCCTCTGAAGGCCTCTAGGTGGGCAGTGGTCTGGTCTAGGGGGTCTGGGGCTGCTGGGGTTGCCAGAAGCAAGCGGGGCCATCTCTCCAGGAGAGAACACAGGGATGTGGGGTGAAAGGTAAGGAAACACCCCCACGCAAAAGAAAACAGTGAAGAGATGTGATTTCTTGTTTTCATTCTGTGCCTGTTTCTGGTCACAGAGTACAGACTGGTCTGAGGGCTTCAGGCTGGATGGCGTGAGCAGACGGCACCCATCACTGCTCGCCTGCTCCCTGACATCGATCTGCATTGCTTCAAAGCTCCTTCATGGTTTCCTTCTTGACAGTGACACGGTCCCCGATGGCCGGTGTCCTCTAGCTGCCCAGGCAGGAGCACTGGAGCCACAGGGGGCTCCCCACCACGACTCCAAGCTGCCATTCTCAGCTGGTGACTTGGCATTTTATTCGTGGATGAATAAACCCAGAACTGCCTTTTCAGACCCTAGCTCCAGGCTTGTTTTAGTAAAAGTCACAGAATGTCAGAGCTGAAAACAGCCCCAGAAATCTTGGGTTGTCCGTCGTCCCCAGGATGCGGACTCAGTCTGTCCTGGCATCAGACGCCTGGTGACCTACAACATCCCATCAGAGTGTCATGCCTGATCTTAAAGTCTTGGTGTTTGCGCTAGGAGCTGTCCTCAGTCACGGGCACCCAGGTCTCGTCCAGTGTCGGGGCTGTTTGGGACAAACAGACCAGCTGCCGCTGGAGTCTGCACCAAGAGGAGCCTGTCACTGGGTGGAGGTCGTGCTGTCCGCCGGCCACTGACAGACAGCGGGCCCTGTATCACCAGAGGCCTGGGGGACACTCACAGACGCTTACCGGACCGGTGACAGATACAGGCCAGATCGACGCCTACAATTCACCATCACCGGCTCTGCGATGGGACTTGGTTGGTGACCTAATGCTCCTTCTCCATAACATCCCCCTTCTCCCGTCCCCTGGGCCTGAGGTGCCACCTGTGAGAAGTGGATTGCTCTGGATTGAGGCGGCAGCCTGATCCCCTGAAGGGGGCCGGAAAGACGCTTGTTGGTGACCTCAAGGCTGGAGTCCTACACCCTGGCCCTGCTGTCTCTGCCCCGCCCTCCCTCCTGACTCAGCCCCTGCAGGCCGCCCTCCTGCTCCTTCTTCGACTGGTTTGACTCAGGTATTCCTCTGAGGGTAGCGGATCCTGGATGTCACCTCGGCCTCTAGGAGGTCACTTAGGGCACTTGAGGGCTTCAGGGAAGGCCCTGGGAATGTGGTTGGGGCCCTCAGGCACCCTAGCCACAAGCTGCCTCTGCACAGAAAGGTCAGCTGTAAAGCAGGAGGCGGGGACCCTCCCAGGTCCCACTGAGCTCTGGTCAGCAGAGGCTGCCCTCTTGGTGCGGCCCGGCCCGGGCCCCTTGTGCGAAGCCACGGGGCCCACCCTCTGCAACCCTCTTCAGAACCGCCGGCCCTGCATTCATTGGCCTGTCTTGCATTTGGGAAAGGGATGGAGCTGGTCTCATGACGAGGAGGGACCTTTGCAGAACTTCTCGACCTGACTTCAGGCCAAGGTCAAGTGTGAGAGCTGCCCTTACCCTCCCCACAGGGATGGCCAGGGCCATTGGTGCCCTCCCGGGGTCTCCCCAGCACCCCAGGGACACAGCAGCTCCCTTAGAGCTGGGCCCTGGAGGCTCATGTGGTCTCTGCGCACAGACTAGGGAGAGTGGAGGGTGGGAGGCCTCTGACCACTGTGGCCTAGGGCTTCTGTGGCCACTTGGCTCTGAGACAGTTCAGTGTCCGGTGTTGCTGTTGAGCTGGAGAGCCGCAGGGTGGCGCTGGGCTGGTGAGCGATGGGGCGGCGTGGACCAGGCACTCCCTTAGCACCGGGGAGACCAGGCTGCCAGGTTCTGCTTCTCAAAGGCCCCAGGGTGTGTCTCCTTGGAGAAAGGCCTGCTCCCCTCGGGGCCAAAGCGCCGTCCTTCCTGGTCGTCAGCGTCCCTTGGCTCAGACCTGGGGGCGCTGCCTGTATGACGAGGCTGTACGACTTGGGACCACCAGGTTCAGGGGGGCGGGGACAGGAGTGAAAAAGAGTGGTTTTCTTGTCTGTCTCCTGCATCGGGAAGTCTCTCAGACTGTCGTCAGAAACCACGGTGTCCTCTGGAACCTCTCTGAGAGTTAAGTTTAGGCTTCCCACGAACTGGCCACTGAACCGCCCCTGTGGCCTGAGTTCCAGTGATTCACAGTTTGTTCCTGTTTTTTCTGAGAGAAGTTATATAACACAAACGTTTCTCAAAGGCTCCAATTGACCGCAGCTCTGGCCATACCCCACGCCCTCACTGGTACCAAGAATTGCCTGCCCGGTGGTTTCACGGGATTGCGTAAAGACGGCCGTCCGGAGATGCCTCCCAGAGCCGCCCTCGCGAGGAGCTGGCCCGGCCACACGCAGGAGGGGCGCTTCAGGCCCCGCACCAGCAGAGCCAGACGGGACTAGATCAGAAGCAGCTCACCTGTGTGAGCGGTGGGGTGTATGGGGTCCCCCGGGGTAGGGGGCTGAAGCGGGACCTGGTGACCGCACCTGTGACTCTGAGGATGCAACCCACGGATTTTCTGGAGTCACACGAAACACCTGCTCTGACAAGCCAGATTCTTAAGATTGAGGGATCTTAGAAACCAGTTGAGCTAACAAAGGTTCAGCTCCAAGGAGCCTCCAGATGCGCGTCCCGTCAAAAGTCAGACTCGCGGTCTCCTCTGTGCAGATGTGAGCGAGCTCGGGCAGCGCCCAGGCCTCACCGCAGCCCCATGCTAATGGGCATGCTGCCCAGGCCAGGTCCCAGTAAAGGGCTGAATCATCGAGGACAAGAAGAGGCGTCTGTCCCCCACTGAGCAGCACCAACACAGCTGATTCGCTGTGCCCACAGGTGTTGCATTTCCCACCGATGGTGGGTGTGTGTCTTGCTTCCAAGAAACCCATCAGCACCATTTTGAACAGCGCGTGCTCGCTGCCTGTGTCAGTCACCTTCAATCACAGCCTGTACGTTTTATAGTCACTGCTCTTGAACACACCACGGAGCGCCGTGTCATGGAAGCATAGCTCTTACCTGCAGAAACCAGAAAATCAGTGTGACTCAGTTCATCACGTGCTGAGTTTGTCGCCGTGGGCTGCATCGGGGCCCACTTTCTCCCAAGTGTGCCTGCATGTCTCTAAACAGGCTCCTGCCGTTTAGTTCCTCAGGTCAAACAGTGTGTGGGCACTAAAAGGCATCCTCTGAATGACCTCAGGAAACCCTGTCACTTGGCAGGTGAGAAGATGAGGTGCCCAGATCCCCAGCGGTGCAGAGCGACCGGGCTTCCCCACTGTCCCCATGTTGGCGACAGGTCGTGTCCTTAGGGGCCGAGGATGCTGGCCTCTGTCAGTGGCTCCGTGCTAGGCAGCCCCCGCCTGCTGGCACTGTGTCCTTGGGTTCACTCAGTGGTGGGGAGGAGGATCATGCAATGTGTTCCTGCCTCGGTGGGAACCGAGAGCTGGCAATTTTACAGGAATGTCCAGCCGTGACCCTGACATCCAAACCCCTTGTCGGTCCTCAGGTGCAGCCGCAGGCCCCTGACATTGGCAGCCTTTCTGTTTGTCCTTGTTTGTGCTTTCCTCAGGCCTCTGTCCGGGGAGCCCAGCTGCATCAACAAAGGAGTTTTGCAGGACACAGCTTCAAAATGTGAAAGGTCAGGATGGTATCTGATCGATACACCCTGGCTCAGTGACCGCTGTCAGGGTTGAATCGAGCGAAACAGCCCCCGTCCTTCAAGAATTCACCCCTAGTTGGTTATGGACCTCGGAACGTCCATTAGGGAGACATGTTAGGATACATGGTGGGGAGAAAGGAGCTTGAATAAGACTGGAAACAGTGTGCAGACCGCATGTGGGGTGGTGTGGGGTGATGGCATGGGAGGTGGTAGTTGATACTCTTCTGTCTTTTGCAACGTCAGCATGAATGACTTAATTCCCAAGGCGACTTCAAGAGAAAGTGTCCTGTCTGCCTTGGGAATGAGCCATCCAGCCGTCCAACCCTCCTCCAGCCTTCCGTCTCCCCCGAGGGCACACTGTCGAGAACACTGGTTCTGCATGGAAAAGCGCTCCATCTGATATGCGCTGGCTCTGTTCCTGCGGTTGAGCTCCCCCAAGGAGGGGCTGATGGTTAATAGTAAGAGCACAGAGCGAGAGCAGGGGGCTGGGTTTGGGGGGCCTGCTTATTATTGTTCTTATCTGGCTGTCTGGCCTTGGGCAGGTGGCTTAACTCCTCTGATGAGTGTCTTCACCTGCCACCAGGGCGGCGTGCTTGCCTTCGCTGCTCGTGCGGGCTGCGCTGAGGACCAGTGAGAGGGCAGTGGAAGACTCAAGAGGACGTTCTGATGGCAGAGTGATGATGGCTCCAGTGTGGGCAGCTAACTTCATGGTAGACTTTTGGGTTTCCAGCAACAGGTAGAGAGTCAGGGTTCCTGAGCTCACTTCTTGGGAATCGTCTCAAGTCCGGGACTTTGCTTTCCCAGCAGGTGGCTTGATCTACCCCTGCCCTGAAAATTCCCAGAGACCTAGAGCCTCATCTCCAGAGCACGCGGTCAAGTTCTGGCGTGAATGGTGTACAGTCAAGAACTGTCCCAGGGTGCAAAGCTGCCCCTTGGCAGAGAGCTTATTGAATGCCTGTTGCCCACCAGCCCGGTGGCTCACTGCTGCCGCTGCTGCAGCTCAGTCCTCCCACACCACCTCCGAGGTGCAGGCTTCCTGGTGAGTGCTGGCCGAGATCGGAATCCTGGAACGTGGGGTGGGAGTGTCCGGCAAAGCCACCACTAGCCCAAGGGTCACTTGACTGAACTGACACACGGTGCTGAGTTGCGGCTGTGCCGTGGAGCGTGGCTGATACTTTCACGAGCTCATGCTGGTCGGGAATACCTGCGTGGGACCTTGCTACCCCTGTGGGTGGCCACCTGGGCCCGGGCAGCTGTGACAGAAGTGAGGCCAGTGGCCTCGTTCTTGCAGACTGTCTGGACATGGGTTACCCTGCTGGGCTCGGCTGCTGGAGCGTGAGGGTTCCCAGGGGAACAAATGAGTATTTGTGAAAAGGCTTCCACGTGTGGACACCGCCTTGCTGAACAAATGTTGGCATCATGGCTGTTTGAAGCAGAAGAATGTGCCCGTTCAATGGGAATAAGCGCCCATACCGGTCCCAGCCAGGATGGCCCTATCTGCAGTCCTGTCGCACCGCTGGAGCAGGCCCGACACTGGCTGCTGGCAAGGGATGCCTTGTATCGAAGCGATGTCAGTCCCTGCGCACCTGCTGTGCCCTGGGCAACAGCTGGACAGAGAATGGCAAGATGAATAGCTTTGCCCGCCCTTGATGAAGTCACAGTCTGGCTTGGGAACTAGACTGATAAATGACTGATTCCAGGCAGCAGTCCTATGATAAAGGTCGCCTGAGTACCGAGGAACAGATAAGGGAGAAGCATCCTGCTGGAGAGGGGATCCCAGCCCCAGACAAATGGTGACTGGAGGCCGGCATGACACTGGCA
Source organism: Solenodon paradoxus (assembly GCA_004363575.1). Taxonomy (NCBI): domain Eukaryota; kingdom Metazoa; phylum Chordata; class Mammalia; order Eulipotyphla; family Solenodontidae; genus Solenodon; species Solenodon paradoxus. Next base: position 28,279 of record RJWH01004671.1, read on the forward strand.
TGTGAGCTGGGACTTGGGAACCGGGGGTGGAGGGCAGGGAGGGCAGCAAAGTGGGAGCCTCTGGGGAAGGGTCTGGGCACTTGAAGAACGGATGGTGGTGGCCTTGGTGATTCATGGGTGGCCCTACGCTGGAGAGGCTGCGTCCCTGGGAGTGGGGGGTGGTGGCCTTGGACTGAGGTGTCTGAGTTGTGAGACAGGGTTCCAGGATAAGTGTCCACAGACACACAGCTGTGCTAGAAAGACCTCGGTTCTGCCTGAACTGTTGCTGGGAGGAGGCAAACTGCAGTGCACATCAGAAACAAGGTGGCAGGAGCCCGACTTTGTGGTGCAGCTGAGATGCTGGTGTGTGGACCAGTGACGCCCATGACTCGGGGCTGGGGTGAAAAACCAAAATGAATAAGGATCCTCCTCCTCCTCCTTCCTCCCTCCCCCCTCCCTATCCTTCTAATGCTGCCTCTTCTCCCTTCTTACAGTGAAACGGAGAGAAGGAGGGAGGGGAAGAAGGAAGGGAAGGAAGGAAAGAAAGCGAGAGACAGAAAGGAAGGAAGCTGTGGAGTTGGGCAAGTCCACCAGACTTGGATTGATGCCAGCAGGGCCCAGCCGAGAGCCCCTGACTGCAGCTCAGATGGACAGTCACCCAACAACCACCCGTGGGAAGCCACGGCCCCGCCCCGCCCCCAGCTGCTGGCTGAGTTCAGTCAGCTCCACAGGGGATCTAACGCAACCTGGCCTGCGATGCTGAAATCAGCCCCCTCCAGAGTGTCCGGAACACTCTGGAATCAGCACACAGCCCCCAGCAGGCTCCAGCCCCTAGGTGTGGGGACGCATGCCAAGACTGATGGCCGAGTCCCTGCAGCTTCATAACGAGGCTCAAGTTTTCAGGGATCATTCTTCAAAGGCAGATTTGGAGATGACTTGAAACAGGCTGACTTAAAACAAGGCTGAAGGACTTGGAGAAAACCAGACAATGGGGAGAGCTGGACACAAGACCGGGGCCCCACAGAGGGTTGGGCATTAAGAGAAAGGTTAGGGACATAGAAACCACAACACGGTGCTGACAGCTAAAGCAGACACACGTAAATGGGGAGACATTCGCTGTGCATGGATTAGGAGACTTTATTAGTTAAGATGGAAGATTGAACGCAATCCTGACCAAAATCCCAATGGTATTTGGGGGCACAAATAGAAAAATCCACCCTAATATCCGTGTGAACTCTGAGAGAACTTCAAGTATCCAAAGCAATCTTGACAAAAAAGAACAAAACTGGAAGTCTCACACGTTCTGATTTTAATGGTGACAGATCTACAAGAACCAAAACAGTGTGGTACCGTTATAGAGACAGACGTATGGACCAAAGGACCGGAGTAGGGAGCTCAGATATGAGCCTGCGGGTGTGTGGCCAAGTGGCTTTGACAAGAACACCAGGACCACTCAAGACAACCTTCCATACCGGTGCTGGGAAAACAAGATCCACGTGAAGACAGGGACGCGGGGTCTTCCCTTGCACACCTGTAGAAGTTAACTCAGGGTGGATGGAAGAGCAGCACAGCAAAGCTGAAACTGTGAAACTCTCAGGGGAGAGCTGAGGGGAGAGGCTTCATGGCTTCTGATTTGGCAGTGGGTTCTTGGCTGTGAGCCTAAAAGCAAGCAACCTGAGTGAAAACAATGTGAAACAATGTATCGACAATGTAAAGGGCTATTCATCAGCTGATGGGCGAAAAAGCCACTGCAGAATAGAGGAAAATACTTGCAGATTCTGTGTTTGAAAAACAAGGTTCACATCCAGAATATACCAAGAACTGCTGTCAACTTTGCAACAAGCACCCTGGTTAGAAGTGATCGATGACTTCTTGACGAGGCATGTTTCAGAGAAGAGACCCTGATGGCCAGTGGGCCTGTGGGAAGATGCACCGCATACTTTATAGAGACATGCAAGTCAACACTCCAAGGAGATGCCACCCCACACTCACCAGCCGGCTGCTATGAACATGACGCAGATTAACCAAACAGGCCATCACAAGTGTTGTGCCAATGTGAAGAAATCGGAGCCCCTGGGCTCTGTTGGCGGGAATGTAGAGTAAATGCCGCTGCTGTGGAAATCAGTAGGTGCTTCCTGAAAGTGATTGCAAATAGAATTACCTGAGGTGACCAGTAGGGAAGGGAGGGGTCAGGTGGAGGGGACAAGTGGTGGCGGAGCCCCCTGGACAGTGGTGCAGAACTCTTGGTGACTTGGTGAAGGGCAGGGTGTGTTGACATTTATCTGAGGGATAGGGAACCTGCACATGAGTCTATTTTAATATGTAGAATCAAAGTTACTGCAATAAAAATTTAAAAAACTAAAATAATAGGTGCCGACTAATGTTTGGTAAATATCATCTCAAATCGTCCGAGAACTTAATGTAGTAGATACAGATGTTGACTTGTTATGATGCACACTTTCAGCCTGTGTAATGTCCTCATACGATATTCCCTCAATAGTTTTTTAAGTTAAAACAATAGAATTACTCTAGGACCTAGGACTTCCACTTCTGGGTGTTTACCCTGAAAGAATTGAAAGCCAGATCTCAAAGGGATATTTGTGCATCTATTGCATCAGTGAGCCAGGGAGGCCAAAGCAGCACCACGGGTGGGGTCTTAAACAACAGAAATTCATTTTCTCAAGAGTTCTGGAGGTGGGAGGTCCAAGGTCCCAGCAAGGTCAGTCTCCTCTGAGGGCCCTCTCCTGGGCTTGCAGATGGCCGCCTTCTCCCTGTGTCTTCACACGGTCTTCTGTGTTCCTGCCTAATCTCTTCTTAGAAGGACACCAGTCATATATCATACCTACAAGGCCTCATTTTAATTGAATCACTTCTTTGAAGACCCTCTTTCCAAATGCAGTCACATTCTGAGGTCCTGGGGGCTAGGACTTCAACGTATGAATGTGGGGGACACAACTCACCCTGTAACCCATGTCCATAGCAGCTCTCTGCATGCTTGCCGCGAGGTAGAAGCAACGCAGTTGTCCATTAATGAGTGAAGATAAACCCAGTGTGGTCCACCCATGCAATGGACTAGAAGTCAGCCTTCCAAGCAGGGACATTTTGACACCTGTGACCACCTGGATGGACCTGGAAGACGTAAGTGAAGTATGCCGGTCACAATAAAGGACAGAAACTCTGTGATTCCGCTTACATGAGTCCCAGAATTGTCAGACTCTGAGACAGATTGCCGGGGGCCGAGGGGAGGGAATGGGGACGGAATGTTGAGTGGGGATAGACTTTCAGTTTTGCAAGATGACAAGAGTTCTGGAGACGGCTGTGTGGCGCTCTGAGTGTGTGTGATGTGTAAGCAGTACAGGGCCATGAGGGGAGGGTAAGTGACACATCGCCCACATTTGACTGCAGTGCAGAGAGAACCGGGTTAAGGACACAGGCCGTTTCTCCGGGTGGAGGACTGCCCAGGGTGGGCTCTCTGGCAGGTACAGGCGACCCCGTCAGGACTCAGGAGGAGGGGCTGGGTGAGCCCAGGTGGTGAGTCTGCGATGACTGCTCCCCAGGCCAGTCCCCTGGGCCCTGCGTCACTGCCTTGCCTTATGGACTGGCCAGTGGCCACCCAAGGCCACACGCACTGACCATGTTCTCTTCTCCCAGGACCTGAGCTCCTTTGCCATGCCACTCCTGGATGGGGACCTGGACAGCTCAGAAAAGCATTCCTCTCGAAAGGTAAGGCTCCTCTCAGCTCCTCACCGCTCACCTGATGGGCCTCCAAGGCAGAACTCCCCATGCGGGCCCAAGACATATGCCCACCTAAGTGTTCAGGAGTGCTGCACCTGTGCGGCCTCCTGCACCTCCGCACATCTGTCACATTCTCAGCTGTGTCTCCAGCTGTGACCTCATCTGTGTTCCCACCTGTGTTCTGACTTACACACCCATCCACCTGCGCACCCACCTGCGTTCCCCTCGTACTCCCCTGCACGAGTCCTCCAAGGGTTCGAATGGCCGTGGCAAGAGCAGAGAGGCCCAGGCAGCCTGCAGTCAAGAAGTGAAGATAGGCAGAGAGCCGGGGGTCCAGCCCCGACCCCACAGGACCCTCCTTTTACCAGCCCCATGGGAGGCAGCCTCAGAGCGTTCTTGGAGCAGTTCCTGACCAGGGAGCTAGTCAACTTAAGCCTTTTCTGGAACTGGCCAGCTTTCCGACACTGGGGGCGGGAGCCCGTTCCCTAAGCGTCTAGAATTGCGCACAACTGAGACCACAGACTGGTTTAGAGCTGTGGGACTTGGTGGTCTCAGTGCCCTGTGCTGAAAAAGAAACTCCACTCACAATTCCTGCCTGAAAAGGAGGAGGCCGTCCCCAGAGGAAGGGGGAGATGTGGGAGCACCCAGCACGGGCCTTGGTGACTCCTGGAGGGTCCCCAGTAAAACCCTGTCACTGACCAACAAGCCCTGTCGGAGCACAAAGGGGCTGAAGGCTTATTTCCTGCCCCTGCATTGCTGAGCATCTGCAGTGGTGACATCTAGGATGTGGCCTTTCCCGACTAAGAAGGTGGCTCATTGTTCCAGACTGAGAGTCACCTGCAGGAGACAGGGCCTCGAAAATGTCCATGGAGATGTTAGCGACAGGGCCACCTTTCTTACCTGTGTTGAAATGACTGCCTATCTAACTGCGTGTCCTTCATCCCACCATGGGGCCCCACGTGACACAAACACTTGGGTTCTTAAAGAGGAAACTGGGCATCAGGATGGTAAAAAGACTTTCCCATGGTCCTGTGACTGGCCCTTGAGATATTCGAGGGTCCGGCGCCCACCCTGAGCAGCTGGGAATCCACACGTAACTTAGTCAGCCCTCCGTATCTGAGGTCCCCATCTCAGTGGACTCGTGCGGTTCAGACCTGAGCTGTTTAAGGCCAGCTGTCATGGTGCTGGGTCTGAGACCAGGCTGTGGGGCCCCCGTCCTTTGGCACCACCCCTGGACTCCCCCGCTGGGGCTGGGGCACAGGCCTATAGGCACACGTACCACAGCTGCTGCCCCAGGTTTCCTGTCCCCCGCCTGTCTCGAATCTGTGGCCTGTGGCTAAGACCCCAGCTTCTTAGGGACTGCTTCCCTCTCAGAAGTGGTGACAAGCTTTCCAAGAAATTGCCACAGAGTGTGGATGCGTATAGTTAAATCCAGGGGCTCCATGCACCCCTGCTCTTGGTGCCAGGTGCCACCTGGGTTCCAGGAGGTCAGTTACATGGGGTCTGCGGGCCTCCACTCTGGGCCCCTCCCTCTGGCCCCTCCTCAGTGGTGGCAGCTCTGTCCCTTCACCTGTCCTGCTCACCTTGACAGCTGTGTGTGTGGCTCTAGGCCGGCATCTGGGCAGAAGGCCAGGGCTGCTGACACCTTCAGGACCGTCACGACTATTGCAATCACTTCGGGTCAGCCAGGTTGGCTGGGACAGTCTATGGCATGTCTCCCACTAACAAATGACCTCAGGTTTCCTGTCTGTGGACTGCAATGTGGGGACTAGGAGCCCAGCTCCTCTGTTACCTGTCCTGACACTTTCCCTTCCATGTAACCTGGGACAAGAGATTCTCTCTAGAACTTTCTCTCCACTGGCAAGCTGGCTAAAGGCTGCGCTACTCTCCAGGGTGTTCAAAGAATTCACTTAGGCAGTGGACATGGATGGGGCCCTGGCAGACAGCTGGTGCTGGAGGGTGGCCTGGGAGCACAGATGTGACAGTCGCATGTTGCAGCCACATTAGCACCATGAAGACATGTGTCCACCTCCATCCACTAGTTGACCTGGGCGGGCACATTTCAGTTGACACAGTGGGCCCTCTGTGCACACCGGTGCTAGTCTCTCTCCTGGATCCCGGTCCATTTCTGTCTGGAACACACAGGACCCTCAGGTCTCAGCCCAGAGCTTCCGTGTCATCAACTTGCAGAACTGGGAGGGAGCTGGGTACCACCCTGTGTTCCAGCAGGGCCCCCACTCGAGCCTGAAGTCAGAGCCCCCTTTTCCATGACCTTCATCCATGCCTGCTTCCCGCATGCTCTGAGAGGCCCCGATGTCCAGCTCTGTCAGTCACTCTGACGCCCCCCGCACTGGCCTCCTGGCTCATTTTCCCACGCCTCAGCCTTCCTGGGGACATGGTCCAGAGGGGCACCAGGTGGCCGGGCCCTGCCCTCAGCTGCCCTCGAGGAGGTGACGGCAACCCCGTGACAAAGGTCCCTGTCTGCAGCCCTGATGGCAGGCGGCCCACTTTGCCCCATTAGCCCCAGAGCCAGCGCATATCTGGGAGTCTCTGGGTCCTTGTCCATCCAGACCCAGGGGTCACGCAGTTATGTATGTCCAAGCACCTGTGAAGGCGGTGGCTAAAGGGCCGGGGCTCTCGCTGGCAGCTTTGATTAGTGTCGTTATGTCACCCCCGCCCCACCCCTCTGGCCCTGCTGCCACCGCCACCTGCTTTCTACTGTCCAGAGCGTGATGAGGCTTCTCTGTAGGAGGATGAGCTGGCCCAGCATTCACCACCATGTGGACATTTAGGGGGAAGGCCTGCCTTCTGGGGATCTCCAGGCCTGCTCATGAGAGCCTGGATTGCTGGAACTCAGGGTGCAGCGTGGACTCACCCATGGGCACCCCCTTGTCCTTGAAAGGGTCAGGTGGGCACTCCAGCCCTGTGTGGCTCAGCCCTTCCCGGACTGTCCTGGTGGCCAAGTGGTTAGTGGTTTGTGCGTCCTTGCTCCCTCCCCCTTTTCCAGGCTCAGAGACCCCTGGCCCAGCATCCTGCCCAGAGCTCAGCCCCCAGGGACTCTCAAATTCAGGGCCCAGGACACTGCATTGTCCCATGAAGGGGGCCTTGACCATCACTTCCCTGAGCTCATGGGACCTCATGTTCCCTCCAGAGACCCTCAGGGCAGCGGACTCAGCCTGCTCCCTCCTCCTGAGTGAGTGCGATGTGCTCCATGGGAGACCTGAGCGGGGGGCACCCCCGCTGTCCTCCCAGCTTGGCATGGTTCTGCCCTCAAGCTGGACCTGATCCTTTTCTTTTATGCTTCCCTCGCACCGCCCTGCTGCTCTCTGGGGGTCTGGTGAGGGGCCCCCGGCCCAGCCCAGACCCCACTCCCCTCTCTGGCCAGCGCCTCTTCCAGCTCAGTGCTCGCAGGCAGGGGTGGTAAGCTGCCAGAAGCTTCCACCCCAGTTAAGTCTTACCACCTTGTCCTGCAGAGGAGCCTCCCAGAGCCCTCAGAGGACGCTTCCTACCCCACACATGGTCCTACTCCCTTTCCTGATGGACCCCAATGTCCTGGATCCACGAGACCAGATTCCTGACGGGAGTGCGGACCAGATTGTGAGCACTGCCGGGTGGTAGGAGCTGTGTCAGATGTAGCCGTCACCTCACAGTCCTGAGAGTCGGCCTACACCCCAGTGATGGACGAGGACACTGGGGTTTAAGGCACTGGTCACCCTGGGACGCCACCAGGATTCTGACTCGGGTCTCTGTCTCTGGAGCCCCTCCTGTGTCCCTCCCCACCTGCAGGCACCTCCACCCACCACCTTGGGGGCTGCTCGCTGCTCGTCCTTAAGGTTCAAGAAGGCTTCAGACAGCACGGGTCGCCCGGGTGGGTGGCATCGTGGCTGAAGCAGATGCTCTAGGGACAGAATAGAAGTGCTTTCACAGAAGTGCCCCCAAAAGGACGCGACTTCTGTCCAGGAAGGTGAGCTTGAGTTACATGGTCCCTGTGTGCACAGTCCCTGCACGAAGTCAGTATTGGCCCCCACCACGGCCACATGGGTCCTTCACGGTGTCTAGGGATGAGGAAGATGGAAGGATAGCCCAGGGCATAGCAGCCTGGGAGGACCCGCGAGCCTGGTTCCGGGGCGCCCTCTGGTGGTGGGAGAGCTCAGAGGGCCTGGGTCCAGGCAGCACCCAGCGGACAGCTCAGAGCCGGCACCCGTCCTGCCTCTGGACAGTGCTGTCACCTGCCTGACAGGCATGGGTGGTCACCAGCCCCGCCACTTTCTCGGGACCATCCTTCTCTGTTGAGCCCTGTGGACCGGTCACTTTCTTTCCAGTGGTAGAGCTGGCTGGACCCTGAGGTCCCCCCAGGCCCTGTACTGCAAGCCCACCAGGGACGACAGCAGTTGGCAGAGGCACCCTGGAGATACTGGTGTTCATTTCCAGGCCGTTCCAGTAGCCAGCATGACAGTAAAGTGAGTCACACGAATTTGTGGCCTCCCGGTGCCTACAGAAGAGACACTAGTCTGTGAGGTGGGCCGTCGCGTTATGTCTAAACAGCGACACGCCCTAGTTAAACCTGCCGCAGACGGGAGGTGAGCCCGCGCCATGGGCCAACGGCAGACAGACCTCCCTCTGCAGGAAAACGCAGCGGAGGGGCCCAGGACAGCCGGTGGCCCGGTGAGGGGCGCCGGGTCACACCCCTGCCCCTAAATCCACCAGCAGGGACTCGGTCTCCAACTCCGAGGGCTGTGTGCTTTGCTTAAAACTACAGAGGCCAACACGTTTCAGACCTCACTGCTACTCGGGGTCCTCGTGGGCCGAGCCGCAGACATCTTCAGCTCCTGCACTGTCTCCCGGACTCAGGGCCTGTCACCTCCAGGCCAGAGCAGCAGGAGGTGACAAGTTCAGTTTTAGGGAGTTTTGTCACATCTTCCTGACAGCGTTTAGCCCCGTAACTAATGGACCATGAGGTGATTTTATTAGAAAAAAAAGACAAAAGACATCTTGAAATGGGAAAAATTAATATTAAAAGACAAAATACCAAATATTCAAACCAAACACATTGTGAAAAATCCAAAACACCGGCAAACATTCAAAATTGTGTAAATCATACAGAACTGCACAAAGAACTGATTTCTCCTTTGGGATGTTCCTAAGCACGTGGCCTCTAAGTGTCTCACCTGCACTGGGTTACAGGTTTTTTCTCTCATTTTTCAGTGATCAGACTCACTGGACGTGAAATCAGTGTGTGAAGCCAGGAAAACAAGCAGGCACGAGCAGCCAGCCAGTTCTTTTCCTTTTTGCAAGGTTGCCTTTGAGTCCCTTAGTCTTAGGTGAGGTTTCCTGTGACTAGACACATGTCACCTCCTGGCACCAAGGTCCCTGGGGGACCCCTGGTCCGCTGCACTACAGATCAGAGAGGCCGGTGTTCGCCCCTTTGACAGGGGAGAGAACATTTTTCCAGGGTCTTGGGACCTCAGGGAGGACAGATGTGATGTCTGGAGAAGTCCCAAGACAGTCACAGAGAGGACGGTGGGGAAGATTCCCCGATTCACACCATTTCTCTGCCTTTCCTGTCCTCTCTGCCCCAGGAAGGCCCTTCCAGAACTGGTCAGTAGGCCTCTGGTTTCTCCGATCAGCCTGAGTCTGTGCTGGCGGGCAGCTCAGACGGGGGACACCAGGAGGGGCAGGTTTGACGGTGACGGGGCCGGTGTGTGGCCAAGGTCACCGAGCTCTGAGTGACCTCGCTCATTTGTCTGTCTCTGCAGGTGGACAGTCCCTTCAGCTCGGGCAGCCCCTCCAAAGGCTTCTTCTCCAGAGGCCCCCAGCACCGGCCCTCCAGCCCCGTGTCTGCGCCCATGAGGCCCAAGACTAGCCCTGGCTCTCCCAAAACGGTGTTCCCGTTCTCCTACCAGGAGTCCCCTCCGCGCTCCCCACGCCGCATGAGCTTCAGCGGGATCTTCCGCTCCTCGTCCAAAGAGTCCTCCCCCGGCTCCAACCCGTCCACGTCGCCCGGGGGCATAAGGTTCTTCACCCGCTCCAGAAAAAGTAAGGCGTTGATGCTCTTGTTCCAGGTGGGTGCGGGCTGCGGGGACCTTGAACTTGGCCTGGCCGGTGGCCCTAAGTGACCTGTGCTCAGCCTGGCCTCTCCAGAGCGCCAGTTTCCACCTGTCACCTCCTTGCTAACCTCCAGCGTGGCCTGCGGGTTTCCTTGCACAGCCCCATCACTGTGACTTACAATGCCTGTAAGCGTGGGCTTGTGGCCTTCCCTGAAAAGCCACACCTGGGGCCACAGGGCCCAGACCTCACTTGGCCTGCCCGCACGGGTCCTGCTGCCCGTGGTGTATGAGGTGCCCTGACTCTGTGGGCCATTTACTAGCGGAGCAGGGGAGGCCGTGTGGAGCGAAGAGAGTTCTCTGGACTCGTGGGCGTCTGGGGGCCAAGGGTACAGGATCCTCAGCGGCGCGCAGGTGGGCGTCACTGGAAGCAGACGAGGCAGACTCACAGGCAGAGTGTGTTTTCTCCCTCTGCTTCGTGCATCTTACTCCTTCCGGTCCCCCAATGACACAGAAGGTGCCTGTGTGAAACAGCAGGGATTTGGAAAACACCCTCACCCTTGGGCACCAGAGATTTGTCCTCCAGACCTTCCCGATGGTACTCAGTTCGAGCCAGACTTGAGCCGCACAGCTGGGCCGCCGACCGCCAGTTCCCTGTGTGACTTGTAAAGAGCTGGGTGGTGGTGGGTCCTCTCTTTTAGCTCTTTTTTGATGTGGAGTAGTGTCCTCGTGCTTGTAAAGCCGCCCTGCCCATGGCGCCGGACCTGGAGTGTCAGAACGTGGTGTCCCATGACAAGGGGGCCTCAGGGAGACACTGCTTGGGAGCTGTTCAAACAGCCACGGTGGCCCTGGTGTCCTGGCCTCTGGAGGGTGCCCCATGTCCCTGATGGGGATTCTGCCTTCCTGATTCTCCGTGGCGGACCCTTCCAGGAGCAGGGCCCGTCACACCAGGCCTACGTGGGGCTTCCTGCCTCTTATCAGGCGGCGGGGTGTGACACTGGCTTCAGAACTGGCTGTATTGTCTCCTGGGGGCCACACCAGGGGTGCAGATGGGGACTGAGCAGCAGAAATGTGTTCTTGCCCAGTTCTGGGGGCAGGAGTCCCAAACTGTGATGTGACAGGGCCGTGCCCCTTCTGGGCCGGAAGAGCCTTTTGGTTCCCCCGGCATCTGTGAGGCTGGCGGAGCTCGCTGCACCTTGGCTTGAGAAGGCCCCGCTCCCGTCTCTGCCTCTGTTCCGTCGCCGTGTGGCGTCCACCCTCCTTGTACCCATCTGTGTGCCCCTGCCCCTCCTCCGGTGTGAGCGCGTCTTCAGCTAACCTGTTTCACGTAAGGTCACGTTCTGAGGTTCCTGGCGGAGCGGGAGTTTAGGGGGACTCTCCAACCCCATGTGCAGGTAAGATGCACTTCACACTGGAGTCAGGTTGCAGAGGACTTGAGGGTGGAAGGGGTCAGCTGATGAGACCAGGTCTTTCTGAAGGCAGAAACGAGTGGACAAGATACAGAGAGAGAGTTCGGGGGCCCTGGGGGTCTGCAGGTGGGGTGTTGGGTACTAAAGGTGGCCAGACTTTCAGCCCCCGGGAAGAGGAGTCCAGTGTTCATAGAGGCCCTTGGCCTGCCCTGTAGGACGCTGCGAACAGGCCGTCCTCCGCCTGGGCTGGGCAGCAGCAGCTGGGCTCCGGAGGGCGCGGGAAGGCTGTGGCTGTGCCCACCAGGGGGTGTGGAGTAGGGGACGTGCGCTTGGTCTCAGAAAACCTCTCTGGACTGGGGTGTCCATTCAGCAGACCTGGTCCCCACGCTGTTGTCCTTGACCCAGGTCCTGGCTGTCCTCAGATGGAGGCCAGCCTTGTCGTAATGAAGGAGAAACGAGCAGGTGGCCCTGATCCGGGGAGGACCCCGGGCTGCCGGTTGAACTCACTGCTCGGTGGTGCTTGCGTGAGACCTGCTGCCTGCCTTCCTCACGCTCGAATCCACCTGGACCAGGGCCCCCTGCCCCCGAGCAGACAGCACAGCTACAGCTCGCGGAGGAGACTGCTCCCAGAGCTGTCCTCCCGTCTCGGTGTCGAGAAGAGCTGCCCTTCTGAGCGTGGGACTGTCTTGTCGATAACAGACACATCCCGAATGGCCCTGCTCCCCGTCCACGTGTCCGACTAGAAGTCTCAGAACCGAGTTACGCGAGGCCGTGAAGGGACACGCTTCTCGCCTCATTTCAGAATCACTTCGTGTCCTTTTATTTTTACCCTACTTCAAACAAGCAAGGAAGGCAGCTTACTGGCAGGGCTGGGAGGTGTGCATGGAATTCGAAGAAGAGCTGGATGCTGGGGACTCCGGAAGAGGGGGGACCACGGGGACCTAGGGCCTCCGCAGCCAGAATTCAGGATGTTTCTGTGAGATCTGGAGAATTCTGCGTGTGTCTCCACTTACCGTTTTAAATCCATTAGAGGGAACCTGGTTAGGGTGTCTGAACCAAGGGTGGAGGGGCAGGATCTCACAGCAAAAGCAGAGCCCCCAAGGCCCCCTCCCAGGATGTGGGCAGGAGCTCCCGGAGGAGCCCTCCGTGCCTGCCCTGCAGGCCGCCATCACATGTCCCACCCTGCAGGCCCGGCGCCGCACACCGCCTCCCACTCATGGCAACGCCCTTCTCCGTGCCCAGCGGCCCTCTGTTTGATTATAAGGGATTCTCTACTTCCCCAGCGGGAGGCCACCCCAGATTGTGTCCAACCACCACAGCTGTGAAGACTGTCACCATGATGGGGTTTACCAAGTCACCAAGTCCCCTTTCTCCCTGGGGTCTGGCTCCTCTGTTCCTCACGGCCGCCATGATGAGCAAAGACTGCAGGCGTGACAGGCCTCCAGGTGACGCCGAGCACTTGGTTAATTAACTTTGTTATCTACTCTTGGGGAGCAGGAGGAGCGATCAGGATCATCGTCAGAGGGGAGTGGAAAAAGGAAAAGGAAAAGAAAGGGACTGAGAGGCCGTCTGAGTGGCTGGACCCTCAGGACCCTGCCCGGCGTTAGGAGCCGCGTGGTCTCAGCGCCCCCGCCCCCCAGGTCAAACTGCTGAGATGATGGCGGGTCTCTTCTCACTGGCTACGGGTATGGGTTTGGACGACGTGTTGGCGCACAGGCTGGGAGCCGCTGCCCGGGCCAAGCCGGGCCTGCTTGGGCCCTTCCTTCATGTTGCCTGTTCTGCACGAGTCTGCTGGGTCCTGTTTGGGGGGCCCCCGTGGGTCCTCACACCCAACAAGGACACCTGTCCCCCCAGAACTGCCCTTGCCCCCAGGTGTGACTGGTCATCCCTGTGCCCAGGGCCCCTGGATTTGGCTCCTGAGAAGATGCAGTCTGCCCTCTGCCCCCAACCCCCTGTGGCCTTGGTGGAGCCCCCTTGGAGCCCCCTTGGGGCCCAAAAAGCCAACAGTTTTTCTGCACCTGCTCCCCTCGCGTACTGTGTATTTCACGGTGTGTCCCTTTGTGCAAATCCGCGCAGCACCGGGCCTCCCCCACTCGCTCTGCCTGGTTTGCCAGGCTCGCCTCCCGCAGGGCCTTGCCGCCCTGGCTCCAGCAGCGCCCGCCACTCTCCTCTCCACCCGTCTGTTGTCGCCAGTCCGCCGTCGGCCCCCCACCGCCCAGGTGCCACCTACGCCTCCCCGAGTGCTGTGCAGTGTCTCCTACCCTGGCGGTGACCCCTCCTCTTTCCCAGAGGCCCCCAGAGGCTCCCAGGGGTGAGTGCTGCTGGGTTCCCCCTTTCCATCTGGGAAAGCACCTGGCTTCGGGGTCACCGACCTGGGGGACTGCGGGGACACCTGTGTCACAGTGTCAGGAGAGCTCACCTCTGCCTATGGAGGGGCCGTGGCCAGGCCGCAGGACGGGGCGGTGTCCTCATGGTCCACGTCCATGAGTCTGAGCTCAGTCTTGTAGATGACAAACATCCCAGTAGTGTAGTCACCAGTGAGTGAGACTCTCTTCTGGCCTTTAGAGCGCCCTGAGTGGTTGACACGGCTCCTTAGTGATAGAGGGGACCTGGGGCCTGCAGCAGTGGAGGCAAAACCAGAAGAGCTGATCCGGAACGTTCCAGAGAGAACATGGGAGGGAGGGACGTGACAGACTTTACCCCCATGCTCTGAAGGAAGATGAAGCAGCTGGGCTGGCTCTTGGGTGCTGAGGGACGTGACCAGGATGAGCCTCTCGGGGTGGGTGGAGGTGTAAGCAAACCTGTCAGGCTGCCTTTCCACAGGCTTCCTTCTGGAAGTTTCCCTAGGTGCCCCCAGTACAGCTCTTTCTGCTCAGTTTCCTTTGAAGAACCCCAGTTTCCTCTGCTCCCCCTGGTCTCCGATGATTTGAGAGGCCTCGGAGGCAGCCGTCCCCACCGGACCCGGCATCGGGACCAGGAGCAGAGAAGAATGTGATGTCAGACTTCCCCACCTTCAAGACAGACAGGCTTGTGTCTGTCCCTTCCCACCTTTCTGTGCTGATGTTTGTCTGAATCTGACCCCGTGGGGAAGCATGTGGTGAGTAGGTGGGGTCCCACTGGCCACTGGGTCAGGGCCCCCAGCTCTCCGGGTTCTGCGCGTGCCCACTAGGGGGCGATCCTGCCTCAGTGCTGAGCCTGCCGCGGCAGGTGGGCCCCACCAGAGGGGCGGCCTAGGAGTGCCTGCCGGCTTCCAGCCTCCGGTGGAATTCCGCCTTCCAGTGCATCTCCCACCTGGAACAGCCTCACCAGGCCTTTTAAGGGAGTCTTCTCACATTGAACAAACGTGTCGTTTCAGTCAACATTGAATGAGAGAGAGCCTGCCATGTGCCAGGCGACAAGTGAGTCCTAGCCTTGTAGGGACCATGTTCTGGGGAGGGGCGGAGATGAGAGATGCGTTATCGTGTCCCAGGATTGGAGTCCCAGGAGCGGAGGGAAAGGGGTGAGTGCTGGGGGGAGCTGTTGCAGGCAGGACCCTCTGGAAAGGCACTGGGAAGAATGGGGTGGAGCCAGGGCCAGGGTGTGTCTGCTGGCAGAGGGACGAGCAGGGCAGGGCAACCTCAGGGCCTTTGGGGACCAGGACAGTGTGGCTGAGGGGCTGGGGGAGGGGGGTCAAAGAGCAGGATTTCAGGTTCTAATCCTGTGATCCTGGACATCAGCAGCGTGTCATCGACAGATTGACTTGAACCCTGGAGGGTTAGTCTGACTGCTGTAGCCATGGACGTGGGGACCTGCCAGGGCCCCAACATAGACCTGGAGACCAGTGAGGATCTTTGAGGACTCCCCAAGTCCTGCCCTCTTCAGAAAGCTGTAGTTGGTTCTGTCGCTGCGAGAAAAGCAAACTGTCAGCTCAGGTATCTAGGTGATTGACATGTGTGCCCTGGTGATGTGTGTCACCTTCTGTCTTCGGGGAAATTCTGTGTTTAGCGTTTCAGGTGCCCTTCTCCCCACACCGCCTGCACCTGCCCCCCGGCTCTAGTCCCCACTGTGCTGAGCAGAATGGACATAGCACAAGACCCTAAGGCCACTGATTACCTGGGGAGGGGGCATCGGGGCTGAGGGCGTGCTGGCCCAGACAGCCGCCTTCACTGCAAACTGGGACTGACCCTCATCCCCCGTAATGGCGCAGAGTCCTTTGGGGAAAGACCCTGAGGCTCCCTCTTTTGTCTTCTCCCCTGTTGGCTTCGACTCTGAGAGCTGATTCTTTTCCCTCCTCTCAGACCAAAACAACTTTCAAGGAAGGTTCTGGTGAGCCAGTCAAAGGCTTGGGCCACGTACAGAACCGACACTTCAGGTGTGGTTGACACAGTCACAACTGAGGAGTTTTCTACAGGAGCAGCAGATGAGACAGATCCTTTCTTGGGAGGGGCTGTCTTCCCGGAGCACGGATAGTGCAGTGACGGCTTTAGGGGGAGATCGGGGCGGGGACAGGGTGGTCTTCCCCCTCCCTCCAGCAGGAAATGGCATGTCCCCTCCATGTGGACAGCAGCCACACTGGGTGGCCTGAGGACACTGTCGCGTGGGAAGTGGCAAGTCACCTCACACCCACCTGCTCTGCTGATGCGGAGGGCCATCGCGGGTCGCGACAGGCTCTGTCGGGCCCTAGGCACCCCCGCAGCCCGTGGAGGAAGCCGGCAGCGCCGGGTCAGCATGAGGCAGTGCGAGAGGAGACACACATCTGTGATCACCCTCTCGAGCCGCACCTGCATGTCGGATCCCCGCTTCTCCTGAAACAACATTTTCCCTGGCCTGTCTTCTGTTTGCAGTTCGGCTCTCGTTTGTTTTAAAAGCACACTTTTTCTGACCTGCGGCTGCTGTCCTCACTGGGCAGGAAGGGAGGGCGTTGCCCTTGGGAAAATACGGCCCCGGGTGGCTTCGCAGAACCAGCCAGGCCCAGACGGGCAATGCGGGTCTGGAGGGAGCTTCCAGGGCCCTGAGGGGGCTGGTGGGAGAAGCAGGGGTTTTCCAGAGACATGGAATGCTTGTGTCCCTCAGGGCCCCTCACCCCTGCCCAGGCCACGCGAGCCCTGGGCCTCTAAATCCCCTGCTGTTCTCTGTTCCCTGTGAGACTGAAATACTAACTCTCCCCTGGGGAGGTCTGTGGGCGGCATTTGCACTTGGTGGTTTCAGACCGGCTCCTGGCCTGCAGATCTGCCCAGGGGGTCGGGGAGCCTTTGGAAACTGCCACCTCTGACCTGGACCAGAGTCAGCTCTTCTCTCACCCAGGCACTTGTGTTTATTTTTCAAATAAAGGTTTGTTTTTCCATCAGTTGCCAAAGGTGTGGAGGAATGAACTCAGGCTTTTCAGATTTTCATTAAGCATCTCCAAGTCTCCGACTCACACGCCCAGGGTGTCCTGATGCCAGGACCTTGCCCCTGCCTCAGTTTACCCATGGAGCCGACGCGCTCCAGGAACCTGCTGTGTGTGTCCACAGGGCCTTTTGTGCCCAAACTGGGGTCATGAGGTCCCGAGATGTCAGTGCCAGTGTTTGGGCTGGAGCTCAACTGCCAAGTCCCTTCTTATTCTAAGGAGATGGCTGGGACTGACTGACAGCCATCAGGGCCTGGAGTGGGCTGGAGCCATGCTGTGCAGGAGGCTACAGACCCCCCCGGCCATGGGCTGTGACAATTCACCTAGACCGCAGGAGGCTGCTGGAGAACTGGTAGTGTCTCCAGGGACTCAGGTCAGGACCCTGTGGGAGCCATCGGGTACCTGAGAGGACATGCAAGGAAAGATCTTTTAAAACGGGTCAGCGCCCCTCTGAGGCTCAGGCGGCTAAGGCGCAGGCTTGGAAAACTGTGGACCTAGGCTTTTTTATTCCCCCGGAGGAAGGGCAAATAAAAATAAAGCAATAATAAAACAGGGGTCAGCAAATTTTCTGGAAAAAGCCAGAAGGTAAATGTTCTGAGCGTTGTGAGACTCCTAGTCTCTGCCACAGACAAAAGTCAACTGTGTCCCATAAATCTCATCGGTAAGAGCAGGACAGGCTGGATAGGCGCCCCCGATTGGAAGCAGGTGTGGGCCTCTCATCCCCTTCCACCTCCCACATCCCTGCAACATGCTTCTGTTAAAACCCGGTCCTGTGTGACCTGGGGTCCAGCCCTGGGTCACATGCTGCCTGTGCCCACATTCCTGGTCCTTTAAGATGCCAGATTGTCCCCTCCCAGGTCCCTTTAAGGAGTAGGAGCTGGGTCCCCAAGCTCCCACAGGGTCCGACCCTCCTGAGCCAGCTGTGCTGACAGCTGGTGGCCCCATGGATCTAAGGATAGCCGTGTATATGCCCCTCACTTGGCACGGCTCCAGGGGTCCTCCCAGCTCCCAAACTCTCTAAGGGGCCCGCTGGGTCCTCACTTCCCCTCCACTTGGCCCAGGCCCCATCCTGCCTCCCTCCTTCCCTGTCTCGGGTGATGAGCCTTCCCCACCATCCGCGCCTGGGAGCCGGCAGCACTGGCGTCCCCAGAGAACCCGAGGGCCTCTCCATGGGTGCAGGAAGGAGTGGTGAGCATATGAGTGAGTTGAGGGGTCCTCATCGTGTGGTAGGGGGTAAGCTGCTGGTAGACGGGCGGTGGCCCTTCAGAGGCACACCGGACAGGGTCGCAGGAGCAGAGAGCAGGTTGAACACCATGCATGTGGACTCTCAGGTAGAGAGTGGATTCTGAAGTCAGTGGGCACATGGGTGTACACCCTGAGCGGAGCAGGGAGGGAGGGGACTGGGCTCGTTCTGGGTGACTCACCCCCTTTGCATCTTTTAGGTAGTTAAGGGAGTAGTAAACATGTCTCCTGAGCCTGCAGGGTCCCCTTGGCCTCAGCTCGAAATAATCCACATGCCAAAGGGACAGGTCGTGGGAAGACCTGTTCTGGACATCCTGGGGAGACCCAGCTCCTCCAGAGTCCAGACCCTGCACAATTTACTCCGCGCTGGGTTGAATACGGTTTCCCCTGACTTGTCCGGCTCCACAGCTGGGCTCAGCCACCGCCGGGCCCTGGGCCCCTTGTGCACTGGCCACAGTGGGAGCCTTTTGGATCTGGGCTGCTGGTGAGGGCCGAATTCAGGGCTCAGCAGACTTAAGAGGAATGTAACTCATCCTGCCTGCCCACAAAGAAAGGAAAAGTATGTATGGCATCCAAGTTTCCTGAAAAGTTCAGCCAACTCACTGCAGAGGTATGTGGCCTGGCCCCCAGCGTGGGGCGTAGAGCACCCTCTGGTGGCAAACTGCAGGAGTGCCCCCAGGGTGGGCATGCGGCAATTAGTATTATCTGGGAGAAATTCAGGAAACTTCCACAAGAATCTCTCCTCAGCTGATTGTAGAGTTCCCTGATCCCCAAAGGACCTTCATGGGCGAGGGCCCTGCTACAAGAGGTGGTAACAGCCTAGTAAATGCTGCATTCCTGCCAGGAATGCTTTATTTCTTAATTCCTTTTTTCCAGTGACATGCCATTTTGACAATTCAGACTTCCTGGGACGTTGCAAAGGAAGCACTAAGAAGTCTAATACTCTTCACCCAAATTTCTCAGGGTCTAGTACCTGCTTGTGAGATCTGAGCCATCGAGACTCAGTTACAGACTCAGTCTCTGCACCTAAATACTTCGGGCAGTATTTCTCCAAGACGGACATTATCTCAGACAAATGTCCTAAGTACATGTGGTTATCAAAACCAGGACGCGAGCTGCATGCAGTCGCGTGAGCTACGCCAGACGTCCTTCATGCTGCACGTTAATGTCTCATAGCCTCACCTCAGGGCGAGGAACCCTTCCGCCCCCTGTTCACTCAGCACCTAGGTGTCCTCCCTCCTCGGTGTCGTCCTTCACGCCTGCACAGGCCAGAAACTGGGCATCTGTCCTCGCCCTGGGTTGTTTGCATTTCCTCGTGGTTGGTTCTGGTGGGCATGGGGCTCTCACATCTGGTTCGGGCATCAAAGCAGGGAGCACAGAGTGTCACTCTGACCCTTCCCAGTGACACAGACTGCTGGCCTGGTTAAGGGAGGGTCTCCACAGTGACGCTTTCCTCTTTGGAAGTTAGTACCTTTTCTTTCATCAGATGACATATCTCACAGGGTGCTTCTTGGGGATTGTGTACATACCTACTTATCAGACATTCTCTCGTTAGCTGTAACATTCCTTATTCTTGCCTGAATTATTGCCGTTTGTCAGGAGGCATTTCTCTGACACTTCTCTTTTGTCACTAATTCTTCATTGCTTGGCTAGAATTCTTACTAAGGAAGACATTGTCCTTTTCTCCCTATGTATATACGTATGGACTCATATTTTATTTAATGGGCTTTAGTTTATCATTATCGTTTTAAGGGAGGAAGGAAGGGAGAGGAAGGGGAAGCAGGGAAGGAAAGGAAGGAGGAAGGAAGGGGAGGAAGCTCATGTTTGCATGTGTGTGTCGTTTCCCACCGCAGCCTGGGTTGAGAACCTGGGTCCTTGGGCTTTATTTACATAGTTCACACCCCCGCCAGCGGCTTAGTGCCTGAGCCACCAGGGTGCACCTGTAGATGGTATTTGGAAATACGATCCAGGGGCTGTGTGCTTACTGCTAGAGGGGTGTCATGGCTCCCAGGCCCTCTCAGCCAACATATGCAAATGTGCTTCCACATAGGAGAGTAGTTGGACAAAATCAAGAAGGTATGTTCACGCAGTGGAGCACTGTGTAGTTATAAAAATCTATAAATGTGACGTCTTTGGACCATTGTAGTAAAAAAAAAAAAAAAAAAAAAATGAATAGTCACATCTCAGGAGACACGAACAATGGCCCTCAGCCTGTAGCAGTGAGTATTTCGACATCATGACAAAGCCTTTCCCTAAATCCAGGCTGCAGAAGAATTCTGCTTTCCTCTCATTTCTGTTTGGTTCCACCTGACTTTTTAAAATGTGGTCAAATATACATAGCCTTCATTTTCTGTCTTAACCACTTTAAAGATATAGTTCAGTGGCATACACTCTGCCCCACCATCTCGTTCCAGAACTTCTCTTCACCCCAGCAGTCAACCTCACACTCATGGTTACTCTCCAGTCCTCCTCCCCCAGCTCCTGCACACACAAATCTGCTTTCTGTCGCTGGATTTGCCTGTTCTAGCGATTTCATATAATGGCATCAAAGAAAATGTCGCTTTCTGTATCTGTCTTCCTCCACTCCAAGTGCCATCTGGCAGGTTCGCCCATGTTGCAGCCGGTGTCGGTACTTCTCCCTTTTCATGGCCGAGTAATATTCCACCATGTGCTGCTCATCCCCTCATCTGTGGGTTGTTTCCCCCTTTGGACTGTTGTGAATCGTGCTGCTGCAAATATTCCTGTGCAAGTTCGGGTTTCTTCGGTATTTATATCTAGGAATGAAATTTGGGATCAGTTGGTAATTTTGTTTAATTTCTTGAGGAACGGCCAAGTTGTTTTCCATGCTGGGAATGCATGAGGGCATCGGTTTCACCCCAGCACTTGCTGGAGAAAAGTCCATTCAAATCCTCGGCACATTTCTTAACTGAATCACCCTCTTGTTGATATGTGTTAGTTCTTTATATATTTTGGAGATGAGCCACTTGTTAGATATGTGACTAACCAGGTATTTTCTCCCTTTCTGTGAGATGTCTTTTCAGCTTCTTTTAGTTTTTTTGAAGGGAAGGTGCAGCAGCAATGAAGGCAAGCAGGAGGCAGAAAGAGAGAGGAGGGAGAAGCATTTTATTTATTTTATCTAGTTGTTCATTTTGGTTGTTACTTGCAACTCTGGCACACAAACCGGGATGTATGTGGTCTGTGCTGGCTGGAGGCGTGGACCCAATTGCTACTCCTCCAGGGTTTGCACCTCTGAGAGTGTCCTTTGATAAGCAAAAATGTTGAATTTTGATGACGGCAGGATTTTGATGACTAAAAATATCTCAACGCGGTGCTCCTCTGGTCAGCCTTGCAGATGCTCGACTTGATGAGATGCAGGATGGATGGGTGGGAGGCCGGGACTTCTGACTGGAGGTCATGAGCCCAAGAACAACCCTCCCGGAGCACGCAAAACGTGCCCCATGGTCCCTACACCACGAGAGGCTGGCTTGGGGTCCAACAGTCCCTTGGAAGCCCCCAGTGAGGACAAAAAAGAGACAGCCAACTCCCTGGGCCTCTGCTGCTGCAAGTCACCTTCCACCTGGTGTTGTCGTAGCATCTCCTCTCCGTGGAGACATCCAGGAGGTGCCATCTCCGGGCGCCAGGCCTCTGTGACAACGTTCCGCTTCTCCCTCGCCCTCCTGTGCCCCCGGACTCCCAGCCTCAAATGGCCCACAGGCCAGGAAGCAGCTTCTGGAACACTTGTGAATCAGCAGATCCTCTGACGTCGGCGCTGAGGGAGGGTTGGGATCAGTGTTCAGCTCATCTTTCTGCCTCCGGAGCAGAGACAAGAGCTGGAAAGCCGGGCGGGGTGCTATGCCAGAGTCTCCCAACACTCTTCATGCTACAGCTTCTAGGTTTTGCTACAGCAGTTTATTGAGAACGTACCTGGTGGACATTTTCTGCTGCTCACCATTTATTGCGTTTTCTGTTTGTGCTTTGTTGTGTCTTCTCTTCACATGTTTGGTGAAATCGTTCACGCATCTGGTTTCAGAACTCATAAGTACAAAATGACATCATTGAAGGAGAGAAGCCCCAGCTTCACTCCACTAGACCCCCAAAGGGGGCTTGTTAATTAATTCCTGCTCCACTGTTTCATCAGTGTCGGACTGGATGTTCACTTGCTGTGATGGATGATGTCGCTTCACCGTATCTGCCCCCATTTCCCCTCTGCTGGCCTTTCTGTTAAATTAACCTTTTCTTTTTATCACCCCTTAAAGGGTCTTTTCAGACATTCTTTTTTCTGATCATCTCCTAGAGGTTTTATGAAACAGAGATACTGTATATGATTTATATATTGTGTGTAGAGCTGGGTTTTCTGTGTAAAAAGGGTGTATCCCTCTATCACGTTCCCCATAGAAGCTGAACCAGCCACATCAGCGAACATTGTTACCTGAAACTCAAATCATCACGCCTCAGAACAGCTCCTTAGATGTTAGACTCTGCAGTCTTCTTCCTTAGAAGTTACCATCCCGGCTTTTGCTGATGGTTTAGGGTTCTGTCCTGGGATGGGTCTGGACACCTCCAGCCACTGCTGAGCCATGACCTCTGAGGTCTGTGTCACAAGGACTTGTGGCCACCTACTCCTGCATCTTATCACACTTCTGTTAGTGACACACTGCCCGGCAGGTGCCCATCATAACTAGCTGCTCGGGAGCCGGACTTCTTCATGTGTATGGCTGAAAGGGCCAGCTATCAGCTGGAAAGTCCCCTGTCTCCTCGTTGAGAAATAAAATGCTGGGGCCTTGAGTGTGGGGGTCGAGGAACAGTTTTGTCTGAATTGCTGGCTTCTCGGTTGAGTCCGAGGGGAAGCAGATGTGTGTTCCCAGCCCCAGTCCCTTTCTGACCCAGCACCCGCTCCCCACGGGGCCCAGCAGCCCTGGATCAGGCGGGGTTTCCACAGCGACCTTGAGGAGAGAGGAGTCAGCAGGAGCAACTTTAGGTCAGGTGAGGCGGTCCACACTGAGATGCTCTGCAATGCAGTGTCTGGGCTGAGATTGCTCTTTTATCTCATTTGATTTCCTTAAACCCCCGCGAAAGGTGTAGGCTCTGTCATCTCTTTTATGAGAACAGAAGAATCAACTCAAAAGCACCTGCTGATAAGCTTCTAGAAGGTTCTATGTTTGAACAATTATGGCAGGCCTTCTAGCCTGTCGGCTGGCTCCCTGATCTGTGTCACTAGTCAGAAGAAACATCCCAGTGGCAGACTAGCTCAGGCCAGGCCTGCAAAACGAGCGGTTTCCAAGTGAAGGCAGCACCCAGGTATTTGGGGGTGGGTCTCTGTAAGGAGCCCCGGCTTCCAGGACATGGACACCAAGCAGGCGTCCCCGGGGGGCCCCAGTAGGTTGGAGCCCACGAGTTTAAGGAGCCTCGGCCCACACGGGAGTGCCGCACAGTCCTGTATCACCCTGGCTTTTCCAAGACGAAATCTGAAGAAAACTAAATAAACTGAGAAATCAGATGCTGGGCCGTAGCGGCCTTTGCTGTCGAGCTCTTGAGTGTTTGCTCGGTGGCCAGTGTGCCTGGGGCTCCCCTGGGACCGCGGCTGCTGGAGTGCGGGCAGGTCCGTGTCGCTCGCCTGTCTGGCACCTCAGCGTCCCAGGCTCGTGCGCCACAGGGCCCTTGACAGGTGGCTGCGAAGGGCCCCCGACGGGACCCCGAGGGGATGAGATGAGGCCCCCATGGAGAGTCATCCGTGGGGCCCAGGGTGCCCCGGTGAGGTTTCAAGGCTGTGCAGGCGTTTCACACTCGGGCCACTGTGCTTTGCTGTGCTGGAAAGAAGTCTTCATCTGCTTTTCACTGAATCTGAGCTTTTCTGTCCCTTTAGCATTAGGATACCCTGTTCCCACAGGCAAGTCCCAGTGGGGTTAGCTATCACGGGGATGAACTGAGCTGTTCAAGCCGAGGGGACTCAGTGTCTCCAAGGTCCAGATCCCGGGGGAGCCACGAGACGGTGCATGACCGTGAGTGCGGGGTGACGTGGAAGACACTCGGGGGTGTGAGTCAGAGCTGCCAGGGAACGGACACAGCAGCCACAGCCTCCCTGGCAAGTGCACAGTCAAGTGAACTGACCTTAGAACTTTCCGTGAAATTCAACCCGGTATTTTGCAAGCAGCAGGGTCTCAAGTCCAGGGAGCTGGGTGTGCCCTCAGCGGGCCGCAGGCCTCTCCGGTAAGGGCATTCTCCCTGCATTTGGCGCCAGGCTTCCCGGAACCGCTGCTTTTCAGGGACTGGCACCCGTGTCGCAGAAGTTTCGAAGCGCCGTTTCCATTGCCAAGTCTTAGTTTTCCAACATTCTGACCTGAGGGCGCGCTGCAGGGACGGGTGTGTCCGCGCTGGGAGAGGAGGGACACTTAGGACCACCTGGGATGGGGAGGGTGGTCCCAGGACTCTCTGCCACTCCTGTTCCCCCAGGGACCACGGATGAGAGTGTCTGCGGTGGTGTGAATACGGCCCAGAGTGGCTTCCAGGATAAGGAAGGGCCAGTTTTGTTTTCATTCTTTTTATATATGCAGAAAAGCACTGACCCATATCTAACAGCTTTCATGCTGAAACACGCTCCCTGGGGACCTGTGCAGCACCCAGCGTTCACGTTCTCCTCTAGGGCGGAGGAATGCTGCCCCCTGTAGATCAGGACCACGGCAGGGAGGTCTGCTCTGGACACTTCCGTTCAACTTTGGGTCTCTATAAACGTTCTGTTTTAATAAGTTGGCATGTGTCACTTAGCACTGGGCTTGTTAGCATCATTACATGGGCTTCGTCCTGCACAGACTCAGCTGGAAGGTGGGCTCCTTCCCTCAGGGACTTGAGGATATGCAACACCAGACCAGACCGACCACACAGCCAGTGTGCACTCTCGCCCAGGAGACCGGATGTTGGACGTCAAATGCTACCATGCTTCGGGGCTGTGGTATCACCAGGCAGTAGGACTTGGGAACCGCGTCTTATAGGCGGCCTTCTCGTGACTGTAGTCAGTTAGAGTGCAGTTCTGGGGAGGGTGGTGGCAGGTGAGATGGGGCATCACCCGAGTGGCTGCAGGGAGGAGACATGGCCTGGATGGGGCTCCAGCCTGGATGCAAGCAGGTGGTTGGGACACAGACACCAGCGTCTTAGCGCATTGTCTGTGTCCCAGGCCTGCAGGGAACCAGGCACAATGGCAGGTGGCTCTCTCCACCCATGCCCAGCTGCACCGCGATCCTGCCGTTTCACCAGAATACAAGTCCTCCCGCTGAGAGTCCCCAGCAGTCCCACCACCGGACCCACCTTTCGGGGTCAGGCAGGTCACACTGGAGGACTGCACCCTCGTGACACATGGGCATGGCCGTGCATGGCGACCCCTCCCCATGGCGCTCACCCTGCCAGTGCTCTGTGCTGGACAGTCCAGATGGACAGTCCACCTCTCCTGGGGCCCTCGGGTCCCCGAGGCATCCTGCCCCGTCCCGTCCGCGGTGACCCTCCAGTGACTTCTCCAACATCCTGAGTGCCGAGTGGCTTTGCCTGCTCCTCCCGAGCCAGGGAAGACTGACGTCCATGGGTTCCAGGGGGCCTGTCTCCTCCATTGGGGAGCAAGCTGAGACTGAGGTCACCCCGTCACCTGGTCCAGTTCCCAGCTGTCAGCTACGGACAGTAAGAGAGTCGTTTGTAATGTCAGTCCAGAAAGGCTGGTGCTTCAAATGCAGATGAGATTCCACCTTGGGAGCCCCAAGGTTTGGGGGGTGGTGTTTTCTTCCCTGCTCTGAAAAGATTCCCAGCTGTGACCGCACTCCCTCAGAAGTGTCCCCGCTTGCTGAATCGACCACGTGAGGGCTTTGCCTGTTGTTCACTGGGACCATCAGCTGGTGCAAACGTGCCCAGAGGATGTCAGTGTCCCTGAGCGGGGTGCCGTCCCAGCCCAGCAGTCAGCTGCGCTGAAGAAGGCCCCTCAGGTGCCCACACCCAGGTGTGAGCGTGTCACCGCTCCCAAGGTATCGGCGTTGATCTCTGACTGTGGAATAAAAAGTGATGTCCCCATGTGAGGACTGTCAGGCGTGTGTGAGTCAGCCAAGAAGGCCCCATGGTGAGGAGGCTGACGGTTACACTCTCAGGAGTGTGACACCCTGGCCAGACCAGGTGGCGTCTTGAAATGGACCACAGTGGGCATGTTCACACCACAGTGAGGGGCAGACCTCCCTCCACGTTTGCCCTCCCTCTCCTGCTCCCCAGGGAGCTGCCTGGCTGTCCCAGCCGCCACTGCCGCACCCTACGGTCCTGTCACCGTGGCCTCTCTCCACCCTGGGGGACACCAGTCCGAGAAAGGGCCTGAGTGAGGTCCACATACATGTTTGTGGCTGGTGCCCCTCTGGGGACGTGGTGCACGCTGAGGTTCACAGGCCCCTTTGCTTTTCTGAAAGCTGCACTCAGCCCTGCACCCCACCTCCTTCCTCCCAGAGTGTCCTGGGATCCATGCTGGGGACAGAGACCCGTGCGGCGCCCCGAATCACTTGCTGAATCAAGTCACCTCCGCTAGGTCTTTGCAGAATATTCCGCCACCATCTCAGTGACCAGTACCCCGAATGGTCCAGGAAGTTCTTTTCTTCACCCCTTCGTTGCCACGTCCTCACTCCCCTCTACAAGGCCACCAAATGCTCCCATGGAGTCCGGAGCTGGGCAGCAGTGAACTCCGCCCGGTGGGGTGGAGGAGACGATGTTTTCCACACGAACACGCTCGGCACCTGCAAGTGTCCCCATGGAGGCGACAGTCTGCTTGTCTTTCCAGACACAATGCGCCGTTCGTTCCCCCGCCAGCTGCTTGTAGACTGGCCGGCATGTGGTGCAAGGTGGGCTCTGCTGGGAGACAGCTTTCAGGCGTGGGTCTCTCTTGTCTTTACATTTCCTAGCTGGCAGTTCAAGGATTACAAGTGAGAATGTAGAGAGAAACTTTCCTGGCTGGATGGCTCCAGCCCACCAGGGTCCCCCCGCGTCCTGTCCTGTAGGGTCAGTCTAGGGCGTTCCGTTGTTGGGTGTTTCCTCTACTTGGGGACAAGAAAGGACGAAAGGTGGCGGAAAGAGGTGACCTTCGGACTCAGAGAAATGGGCTTTGTTCTCCCCACGTGTTCGCTGTGGTCGTGACCAAGCTTCCTTGCCGACTGTCACTGTCCTCAGGTAGAATGGACTTAATACTCCTGCCCCACGGGTTTGTGGGAAGAAGAAATAACATCACATCGGGAGGCGGCCAGCACTCCGACCGCCCGAGGAAGGCACTCAACAAATGGCAGTTACTCTTTTACTAATTACAATGTAGTTCTTAGAGACAAGAGGCCTTTGAGTCACTTGGAGCACTAATCCTCTCCGTCAACAGCTGACCTGCAACTGGAGAAGACGTTTAATAACCGCTGCTGAGTGAGCCGTCGGAGAGCAGAGCAGCGTCGCCAGGCAGACCCACGTGCTGTTTATTCTCCACGCGAGTTTCCGCTCAGTCCTTCTGATCACAAAGCTCTGGGACGTCCCGTGTCATACAGGAAGAGTCCATGGGTTTCGACACAAACTTTTCATTTGCCTTTTAGTGAAACAGGCGTCTGTCTTACTGGAACACAGGTTCATGCACTTGCTCATGGTCCTTTCCCGTAGAAGTTCTGCTTTTCTTTGTGTTGCTGTGTTGCTGTATTTATTTCTTTTTTGTCCCCTGCCCTGGGTCTCAAACTCAGGTCCTTGGACTTTCCATGGGCTGCACCTTAGCTGCCTCGGCCACAGGAGCCCCGGGCTGTGCCTGTCATATTGTTTTTAGATCTGTCGAAAATGTCCATGGTGAGGAGCTGAACTGACTTTTTAAAAAACCCAGGCGTGAAGCCCAGCACTTTCCTCTGCAGTCTTGTTCCGATGTAGCGCCGTGAATGTCGGCTGCCATATTTAACAGCACCACGTCCCCTGGCGTCCTTGCGGCATGGTGCCCAGCGGGTGAGTGTAACAGCTAGTTTCCGAAGGCCGGGCCCCTCGACAGTCATGTGGGCCCTGCCGGCCCGGCCCCTCCAGACCTTCTTCCTTCAAGGGCCACCAACAGGGCGGTGCCGTGACCGCCCCTCCCAGCCCACTCTCATCCTGCCGTGCCTGCGGCACCGGTTGTCCGTTCTGGCCCCTCTGGTCATGGGCTCAGCCCACTGCCTTCTGATGCAGGGGGTCCTGTCTCTCCAAGGTGCCTGCAGGTTCCTCAAGGACAGAACTTTGCTGGTTTGTTCAGTCCTTCATCCCTGCTGCTAATATTTGATGCCTGTGTTACCCGGCCGTCCCGGCGGGGCAGGAAGGTCTGCAACAGGGGCGTGATGAGCGCCAGGGCCCAGAGGGAACCGCAGCAGAGGACTGGGTGGGGACTCACTGAGAGGAGCTGTATCTCTTGTCTGGGGACGGCATAGCCAGCCAGAGTGACTGCAGGACTTGGTGGGTAGAGACCCCAACCCACTCCCCCCACCCCATCTCCTGCTGGTGCCTTCCTGGCAGAGCCTAATGGAGGCCGGGGCCCGTGATGTCTCTGACTGACACCCTGTCAGCTTCAGGGAGCAGGGGCGGGCCGGAGCATGACCAGAGGGACACAGGGAGGCCATCCGGTACCGGGTCTGAGGGTCCACAGGATGTGTGAGCAGGGATCCCCACGTTCCAGGGGTTCCGTCTCCTGTGTGCTGAGGCCATGTTGACAGACTAGGGGGTGCTAAAACCTCCCAAAGGACAGAAGTGACCCTTCTTTCTGCAGGCAACAGGAGAAGTCCCTGGGCATGGCCTCTGACTGGGCCTAGAGCGTTCCCATGAGGCAGGGCGATGAGTGTACGTGGAATTTAGAATTTAGAAAATTCAGCACTTGGGGCAGAAACCAGCTACCTTCGCTGGAGCAGCAAGTTCAGACAGAGGTGAGGATGAGCCTGGGAGGGCTGTGAGGGCTGCTCGGGGCCCTGAGGTCTCCTGGCCCACATGTCGGGCACATGGCAGTTGTCACTCAAGTACCATCGATTTGGTAGAAGTCAGTGTGGTGTGAGAGAAGGTGAGGCTGCGGCATCTCGATCCGCTGGGCAATGACAGGTGCTCTGCACGGAGATGGGCAGGCGCGGTGGGAGGGTGCAGGCGGTTCCTCGACAGTGAGAAGCAGCCAGGGCCACCCGGCCTGGGGACCTGTGCATCACCCTCGTGCACCGCACCTGTGCATCGTAGCCAGAGGAGCCCCGCAGGGCTCACAGACCGGGCCGGGCCAGTAGTCCCAGGTGTCCTCCCTCGGGGCCACGGTGTGGATTTACCTGTTTGTGACTTACAGGGAGAGGCCCCCAAAACCTACTTCTTTCTTTTCCTGCTTTGCTTTCCTCAGGGCGCAGTCATCTTTATCCCGAGCTATAACGAAGGAGCCTGTGTCTGTACAGAGGCCAGAGGCCAGGCTCCGGGAACCGGGGTGGGGCGGGGAGTGCGCATGGTGACCGGTGGCGCGACCGTCGGGCAGAGGACCACGCACAGTGGCAGGCAGCTCTCTCCACCCGTGCCCAGCCACACCGTGATCGTGCCATTTCTCCAGAATACAAGTCCCCCAGCGTCTTCCCGATGCACCGCCCACAGAATCCAGAATCTCACCTTTGGTTTGGAGTCACTTGGCTGGTGTCACCCAATATGGTTCTTATGCTACCGCGATGCAGGGAGAAGCCATGCGGATCCCGGGACCAGAAGACATTCGGACTTCTGGAAGGCGACCAAGTCACAATATGATCAAATCTTGCTCTGGGTCACAGCGGGGGAAACTGAGACCCGGAGACAGGAAGTGACTTTCTCAAGTCTCAGAGCATGTTTGTAGCTGAGCCCATTCCTTTATCTAGTGAAAAGGTCAGCAAGATAGGATTGAAAACAGTTCCTTGCATGTTTTTAAAGTTTGTGGGCTTTTGGGTCACAAAACATAAACTAAAAGGTGTTTTAGTTTGTTTTTATTAGATCAGGGAATAACCTTAGGAGTCGGAGGATCTGAATTCTGGTCCTGGTTCTGACATGAACTGTGACTCTTGGGCAAGTCCCCACTCCTTCCTCAGTTTCCCCATCTGTAGCAGAGGGACTGGGCGCCGTCCCCAAGAGCCCCTGGGCTCTCCTCCTTCACTTCTGATAGTGCTTCTGTTGAAGACCCTCTGTGAGTTCCAGGAAACCCGCATCCCCCGCAAGGCTGGCTTGGCTACTCTCCTCTCGTGGGGCCACGAGCTGAAACAGTCAGTGACTTCCAGCCCGGGGACTTGTGACTTCCCTGCCCAGGAGCAGCCTGAGTCTTCTGACCCTGGAAAACATGAATCAAAATAGTTGTGTGATGTCATGTCTTACAGGGAGTGTGCTCCGGCCAATGGGCGCCAAGAATTCCGTCCAGGGTGGTTTCCTTTTACAGTCTTTTTAAAGAGACATCTGCAGATCCACACGTGACCAGGGGCTGGTGTGCCTTTGCCTGGGTAGTCTTCCCTCCCTTTTTAATTTTAAGGAGGAAAAAGCCCTGGAGCGTCTGAGTGCGCGGCTGACCTCAGCCACAGAAACACACCCGGTGAACTTCTGCCTCTCTGGGCGGGGGACTGCTGAGCTGGGGAGCCCGGCCCACACCAGGGGAGGGCAGCAGGGGATTGCCTGCTGGCCCTGACGGGGACCACCCTGCCCTAGAGTAGGGCTCCTCTCCAGGACGCTTGGACCCACAGACTGTTACCTGGGCACAGGCTGCGTCTGTAAACTGGTGGTGGCCGAGCTGCAGGGCCCCGAACCTGCCAGCTAATGCGTCACCGCTGCCAGTTCCTTGCCACCGGGGCTGACACAGGACCAGGTGTGGTCACCTGTCGCTGCAGCTGTGGACACAGCCACTCATGAAGCGCTTCGGGAGCCTCAGGGGGAACACAAAGCAGAAGGACTCAAACCGAGGCACTCAGAGGCGCCCGTCGGAGCCCCCTGGCCTCTTTGGTAGGTCGCTGCCCTCTGCTGCCGTCCACAAGGAGGGGAAGCCCACTGCGCGTGTGTGTGTGTGTGCACAAGTGTGCATGTGCACATGTGTGCATGTGTGTGTGCCCACAACCTCCTCAGCAAAAGCGTCTCTCCTTTACCTGCGGTGTAATTACTAAGCAGTCATCGGGGGACAGATTGGTGAGACGGAGGAGGCTGCCCTTGGCTGCCCGGGTCACTTTCTCTGTGTGCTGTTCCTTTCTCTTGCCTCTCCTGGGCAAGTGAGCTTAGGGATCAGTTAGTGATCGATTGTCGTTCGCTGAGGCAAGAACAGCAGCCTGGGGTCTCCCGCAGCGTAAGGAAGGACTGGGACCTATGCTTGTTGTTTACGGTGAAATGTGCGTGAGTGTTGGCTTCCGGAGACAGAGCGATCAGATCAGGGTCGCGGTGGAAGGGGAGCGCCTGCCCTGCTGATGTCCCTTGGGGGAGAGACGTGCTGTGTGGTCTCCTGGCTTCTGGGACCTGCTGCAGCGTCCCCACATGCAAAGGGGTAGGGCCAGGCGTTCAGAACCTGTGGTGGACCGGATGTGGGTAATGATGACCTGGGACGTGAGTGGGGTCCATTCCCGCTGTGTCTGTCTGCAGCCGGCCATCCCAAAGCACCCTGAGTGTCACGGGGGCCTGGGTAAGCCCTGCCCCTTCAAAACTGGATAGTGAGTTTCGTTTTTGTAAAACTCTGGAGTCCCCCATTCCTGGAACTACTGCTTTAAGACAGGGTGTCCCTGAGCACCTGCTCTCGGCTGCAGCAGCAGGCCCGGCTCCCCGTGCCTGGGGGTGGAGGAGTCGGAAAGACGGCCACCCCGAGCTACAGCAGAGCGTGCCCCATGAGTGGGAGGTGGCGTGGTGACAAAAACTAGCCCTGTGCAGTAGGGAGATGACTTCGGCCAAACATCTGGCCGCACCTGAGGGGTAAGAAAGGAGCAAGTAATGTGGTCAGGGGACGCCTCTTGTGCCTACATGTCCTATTACACCCAGTTCAGCCACACCTCCGACATGGCAGGTGGCCGTGGGTGTGCGCACAAGGGCACGGCCTCTCTGGAGCCGAGAGGGCACGTCCAGGGGCTGTGTCGCCAGCAGGACGCAAGGTGAATTTATCCGTGTTCATGCCTTGGGCAGCCGGGGCAGGGCTGACACCGCCTGGACTTGACTGACAGACATAGTTTCAGAAGCAGACTCTGTTTTAAACAATAAAGCAATAAAAGCTCATTTACTCTAGAGTTAAAGCTGAACCTGTGATTTAGGTAAAAATCTGGCCTATTATTTGCCAGACAGTGGTTTCTCCCCAGTATTTATACTACGGCTGTCATCCTGTCTCCTGTGCTGCTGAGATCAGAGATGACACGGGCTTCTTGACCCAACATGTCAGTGCCCGCATGCAGACACCTGTGGGCCAGGGAAGTCAGGGCTCCCTCCGGAAGCTGCCTCTGGGGAGCAGGCCAGGGCCTCCCCAGCTGGCCAGAGCCATGGCATCCAGGTTCAAGTTTGTCTACCTTTCCTCCTTCAGGGGTTCAGAGAGGAGCTGGAGCTATGCCGGGGGCAGGTGGGCGCTCAGAGGGGACCCGGTATGGAGAGGCCAGCAGAGAGCATCCACTCAGCATCCCCCAGCTCCCTGTCTGTCCCAGCCGTGCTGACCATCCAAGTCCCTCTTGACAACCCCTCTCCCTGGAGCCCAGTCACCCGTTCTGCCATCTCCTGGCTCCCCAAGACAGGACCTGTGTCCAAAGGCGCTTCCCACTGCCCTCTGCCTTCTGACCTCAGAGCCTGCCCAGTCCTGTGGCCCTGCTGGCGACAGGAGGGTCCCCCATGGCGCCAAGGCTGCCTCTTAGGGACTTTTGTCATTTCAACCTCAATCTCTTCTCCATGCTGAGGCCAGACTGTGGGTGAGGCCTCTTCTTCCCACTAAAAACCCACGACTGGTCAGTCTTGAAAGCTTTGTCTTTTGCTTAGCTTCCCTTTGTCCCCAAATAAAGCTCAGAGGTAGTTTCCAGGTTGAAACAGGTTCCTGGTGCTCTTTCATACATACTCTTTTATTTTTCCCATTTATTTTATAGCAACTTATTCTACAAATGAAAATAACCTCCTGTGTGCAGTTTCCCCATTCCTCAGATGCATGTCAGCATGCCCTGCCCTCTGCCCCGTCACCAGGTGTCCTCAGCCTTGTCTGCTGGGCCTGGTGCTCTTTTCTTGCTTCTTGGTTCTGCCAGTTTTTCTAGAACCACTCACTGTCTCTGTGTCAATTCCTGGTGGAGCTGTTCCCCTGGGACAAGGTCCGCTTTGTTTCCTCATTTAGCCTCCCCATCATTCCTCAGGTCGAAAGACACATCTCTGTCTCACACACTCTCACATACATGCACACACGTGTGGACACACACACACAGGATGACCCAAAGAAAGAATCAAAGCAGGGCAGCTCTGCGATTACTAAATCCTTGTGTCTTTGCATTGGAAGCATTTTCATTTGGAATTACGCGCCTCTTGCTGGAATTTTGACCAAGTCTTGTGGGTAAAATAGCCTTGAAGGCTCAGGTTCACAGCAGCTCATCTGAGTTTAGAAACCACCTGGCTCCCGTCAAGCTGCGCAGGGCCTCCCCCTCCAGTTCCTGAGCCAGGTCACAGAGAGGCGATGCCTTTGATTTGCGTCTTTTCCTTTAGCCTCTTGGGTGCAGAGAGGTCCAGATTATGTCAAAAGAGATGTGGCAATGCAGTTGGAATGCCTGAGGAGATTAGGAAAGGATTATGCGAATCAGATCAAAGGAATGACAGCAGTGACTTCTCTGTCCTCTGCCCTTAGGGACACTAATTAAATAAAAAGGATCTGGACTCTTCAGTGATCCCTCTGAGGTCCCAGAGACAGGAGGCAAGGGACATGTCAGAAATCTGTCACTGTCCCCGTGTTGCCGGGTCCAGTGGCCATCGGCCAGACCTCGACCAGTCTTGGCTCTTCCGAGGAGTCGTCCTTCCAGTTGGCCCTCCCCCGACGAATAGACACTCACCAGTTTCTCGTGAGGCATGCTGGCCACCCCATTGTCACCCGTCCCAGCTCTGTTGTCCCTGTGAACAGTGGCCGAGCCCTCAGCTGGGGGGCTGTCTGCCGGAGGGACGGGCAGGGCTGGAAGTGGAGCCTGTGGTCCATCCACCCCCCAGCCTGACCCTCTGTCCCCGCTAGAGCCCTCACGGTCTTCCGGCCGCTTCTGGCCGCCCACCTGCCTGCCTGGCGTCCCTCTCTGGGTTGTCTCGAAAGATCCAGTTCATTTAGTGAGTCTTCCAGTGCTTGTGCTTTCTTTCTTTTTTCCTTTAGAGAGAAAGGACAGGAGAAAGAGGCATCTTAAGGAGGCGAGGAGGAGGAGTAAGCAACATCTTTAGTTTTCAGTTTTTCACCCCAGCGCCAGGTCTCGAGCGCTGGTCCTTGGCCTTACGTGGTTCACTTCACCGTCTCAGCCGCCTGACCGCAGGCTACACCTGTTTAGTTTCTTATAATGGAAATTTTCGAGCCTGTGCAGAAGCAGGGACACGATGTGACAGTCCCCATCCTCAGGCTTGATACTAACCAGCCCTGCTGGCCCCCCTCAGCGTCCGGGCATCCCAGTGCCAGCAATGGGCACAGCGGGAAGGGGCCACCCTCCCAGTGCGTGAGCCGGCGCGGCAGACAGCGAGGTGGCTTTCAGTTGTGGTAAAATGCACAGAACTGAAGATTGCTCGTCTTAACCATTTGGGAGTGTGCCGTTCAGTGGCAGTAAGTACATTCAGACCGTTGCACCTCCGTCGCCACCGTCTGTCTCCAGAACTTTCCAGCAGCCCCACTGAAACTCAGCCCCAGTGACTCCCCATCTGCCCAGCCCCTCCCACAGGAGGGGAATCCTCCCAGACTGCCTGACAACAAGCGATGCCAGGCGGGCGAGTCCCGGGGAGGCAGGACGAGAGGTCGTACCTGGCAGGGTGGGCACCTCTGCTGGGGCCTGAGCGACCGGAGGGCACAAGCTGCGTGGATGCCTGTGGTCAGGTCCTTCCACGTGCAAGACCCCAGTGCGGGAGGAAGCCCCCGGGTGCTCCAGGGGCACGGAAAGCAGCCTCTCAGGGCTTGGCCATTGCGTTAGGGCTGCTGGGCCGTGGGCAGGACTGGGGGTCTGGAAGCGTCCTGACTGCCTCTGAGGCTCGGGCCTTGCCTCGGCCCCTGCGAGTGAGGGCGCGGGAGCCCGTGCCCACACCCCGTCCACAGCTGCTGTCCACCCAGAGCCTCCACCTGGGCCCCAGTCTTTGAATTTGTGCTCCCACGGGGGCTCCTGAGATGCGGGCATCTGGTGTGCGGGGAGGGGGCGTGCTGGGGCTCTGGCACCGGGCCTATCAGTGGGGCGGCATCGGAATCAGCACAGTGCTGCTCGTGTGCACCCTTCAGGGAGGCGCTCTGGGCCGGACCCGCCGCCAGACAGCTGGCCCAAGGCATGGCCAGAAGGGCTCCCTGGGAAAGTCTGAGTTAGGCATCTGAAATCCATCTTCCTGGGGGCGCCCCAACCACTCAGTCAGACTGTCACCGGACAGGAGCTTTCGGGGGCACTGCATTTCTTGGTTTCCTGTTTGTGTTCAGGTTGGAGGGTTGAGGTGAGGCTTGAAGGGCACAGGGTCGTGGTGCTGGGCAGGCTCTGTCCATGTGCCTTTTCCTCCTCCACCCCAGCAGAATGACAAGGAGCATTCTGGCAACAAAGCTGAGTGGTGGTGGAGCATGTGAGGTGGGTGGGTCTGCCTGAAAGAGCTGTCTCTTAGAACTTTCCTCCAGGGCCACTTCTGAGTGGGACAAGGTCACAGAGCTGGTGGGTGAATAGATGGAGGGAGCAAGAAGGTTCCAGGGAAGGTGGATGGAAACAAGTGGCCGGAGCGGTATGGAGACTTGCGGCATGCAGACGGTCTCAGGTGCGAAGCGTGCTGGCACCTGTCACCCAGACCCTCCCTGGCGGGACCTTGTCCCTGGTCCAGGCCCCAGGAAAGCACCGCATGGGCTTCCCACTTCCAGAAGCGGTCAGTCACTTGGTACCTTAAAGAGCAGGATGAGTTCTGCCCGCAGGCAAGCATCTGTCTTCAGTGACTGAGAAGGAGAAATACTGAGTGAAGGTTGGCTGGTTGGAATAATTTCAGCAAAGTGTCTGAAGTCATAGGGCCCCTGGGTCCTGGGGCTCAGGGCACAGGGACAGTGTCCTCCATGTGAGATGCAGAGAGGGGTGCAGGGCCCCAGTGCCACCGGATTTTGCATGAGAGGGCTTAGTCTGTACGAGCTAGCTAATCCGGGGCGAGTGTCTCCCGGTGAGTCCCTAGGACACTAAAACCCAGAACATGCGATTAGTACAAGATGCAGCTCCCGTCATCCTCACTGCATCGCTTTCCCTTTAATTCCTAAGTGTTTTCGGCGCTGTGGGCTGCAGTCTCCCGGTATGTGGGGCGGGAGCAGGGCCTGAGTCCCTGTCCAAAAGCCCAGAACTTCTGGCCTCACGCCCTGTGCTCAGGCTTCTCCAAGCCCCCTACCTCCCGCCCCCCGCCCTCCCCACACATGTTCCTCAGCCCAGTGAATCTGCTGCCTCCCCCGGACCCGCTGTCCAGGCCTGGGTACACTTCGGGTGCCTGCGGAGTGGGTTAAGCCTGGATGTCCCTGACGTCGCTCTGGCACATCCTTTGGCTCATCTCCTCCCTTTCTGTCCACGTGGTCCTTCTTTGTCACCAAACGTGGTGCTGACCCCGCGTGGCTGCAGGTGGGTGAGTGACAGGGACAGGTGACCAGGGGGGTTCCAAAAGCTCCCCACATGCTTTATGGCCACTTTAGTGTGGACTGGCCTCGAGGGGCCTTATTTTAGCAGGGCAGTGTCAGGAAGATGGGGCCGCACCCACACAGCCCAGCGAGGCCCCACATGCATCCTGACTCAGTGTGGCCGGGCCGGTCTGGGCTCTCTCTCTGGTACTTCCCTCCTCAAGGGGCCCCCAATGTGAACGATAGACTCCTCTGGTTCTGGCTTCCTGCCCACCTCGTGGTTCTGTCTTGTGTTCACTGAACGTGTCCAGGAAGTTCCAACCTGGGATGCAGGTCTAGGTGTGGCGAACATGGGTAACGGGGAACAGACACTAAGAAACACGGAGACATGGACAATTTAAACGCATGCTAAAATGAGATTAGAAATGGAGTAAATGTGGTTTTGGGGGAAAAAAAGAAAACACAGGAAGTGAATTTCCCTTATTCCCTGCCTTGAATGGAGATGTGAGGGTTGGAGCTCTTGTAGCCACCTTGGACCCTAAGGTGACAGCTGAAGAAGCCAGCAGATGCTAAGGGTGGTGGAGAATAAGAATGGGACCTGGGTTAGTGTTGAGAAACTGTCACAGTGATTCTGGAACACACCCCCCCCCCCGCCCCCACCAAATTGGCATCCATTGTGTGAAAGCAGAATAAATCTCATTCATTTATGCCACTTTATTTTGGATTTTTCTGTTATGAGGACAAATGTAACCTGGTGAATATCCCCTAATACTGAATTATATCCACACAGGGACTCAGTAATTATAAGGGGTCCAGGCAGGTGATGGTGATCGGCAAGCTTCTTCCCATGTGTAGGTGTGGTTCCTGAAGACTGAGGAAACCAAGGCCGGTGGGTGAGGCTGCCCAGCCGGGATGAGGCTCCAGCCTCAGAGGTTACCCAGTGACTTTATCCCGCTCCTAGAATCTTCTAGACCACAAGTGGCCTCACACTCCAAAAACTCTGCTACCCCTCATTAGACCTGTGCAGACTTTGCACAAATACATCATTTTTTTGGCATTGCTGCCCCTCTCCTGTGGGTTTGAAGAAGTGACTTCATTGAGGAGCCTGCATGCAGAGAGAGGGCTATGCGATTTCAGGAAGGCAGGCAGGCAGGGGAGCTTCAGACGGGCTTCGCAGGCACCCTGCAGGCCTGGAGCAGAACAGGTCTGGACTGGAACTGGTCTGGACTAGAACTGGCCAGGGGGACACTCCTCTTTGATGTGTATGGTGCATATCGTCATATAAGCAGAAACCAGCCAGTTAATCTGTCTGATAAGTATATTTACCATGTGCGAGTGCAGCTTGCCCTTGAGAGGGGTGGTGGGTGAGGAGCACCCAGTCAGAGAGGCTGGTGCTGAGCGCACAGGACTCGAGAGCGGGTGACTGGTTGGTGAAGACCTGGGCAGGCAAAGAAAAGTCTAGAAATTGAAGATGGAGCCAGATCTCAGAAAAGCTGAGAGTGTGAGAGGCTGGAGTGTAAGAAACTGTGACCCCGGGAGGATGTGGGATAGAGAGGGGAGAGCTGGGGCTCTGTCCCAGGGTCTTGTCCTGTGCCCCAGCTCCCTGCCGCCTGCCTGCAGGCAGCTGTCCTCTGAGCCAGGTACCTCAGGTGGGTGTTCCCAGTGTAGCTGTGTGTGGGCCCGTGTCCTCAGCATGTAGCAGCCGGTTGGAACCCAGGAGGGCCATCTAGAAGGCGGGTGGCGGGGCTGGGTCTGGAGAGCTGGCTGTGGTGGTGAGGATGTCACCATGAGCTCTCTGAAGCTGTCCCTCCACATGGTCTGCAGGACACTAACGCCATAACCCTATGGAGGAGGAGGAAGAGGAAGAGGCCTTCCTGCCCTCCGACTGGGGGTGGGGAGCTGAGCCCCAAATGTGTGAGTCACTAGTGAAAAAGATGGGGCGCAGCCCCTCTGCAGGCAGCAGGGACTGCGTGAGACTGGGCCCCTTTCCTGCTGTCACTGAGAGGCCCCTTCTCTGTCAGTTTCTCACCTACATCCCCACTAGCCATGAGTCATGAGGGGTATTGAATCAGAAGTCCCCTGTCCTCCCGCCTCTTATCCTGCATGACTCAGCCTGGTCACAGAAAAGCTGCCAAAAGGGACAGCGGAAGTGGCTGTAACCTAGAGGTATGCCCCCTGAGGAGACGCTTAGATGGGATACTGCCCGGCACCTCTGGGGGGCACTGAGCCTGGGGGTGACCCCTGGGCCTGTCCCTGGGGGCCTGCCCCCAGCTGCACTCCCAGCTCCTCCAGCCCAGCACCTTTGGGCACCCCTTGTGGGTACTGAGAGCGGCAGTGCGCACTGCTCCTCGCTGGGTAAACCCCGCAAGGCAGGCGCATGGCAGCACTGGGGATCGCACAGTTGGAGCATGCTCACGCAGCCGAGGTCACCGGCACCCAGAGCCCCTGCGCCCCTCGGCCCTTCCCCACAGAAACGGCCTTCTGGGTTATGCAGCGTGCACACAGGGTTTCTTTTTCACCTGGCTTCCTTCACTTGAACGCAGGACGGTGCAGCCACGTGACGTGGTGTCCGATGGTTGCTGGCCCTTGTCGTGGCTCCTCCCTCCGCGCTGATCCTGGCTCCTCCGCAGCCCAGCTGCGGCGTCCTGGCGCTGCCCCCTTTTCTGCCGGACACGGGGCCGCTGGCGGCAGTGCGCAGTTTACAGCCTGGGTGGGCGCTGTCTCTTCTGGAAGCGGGTCCCCTGTCCCCAGCAACCTGTGCCGCGCACAGCCACCGCCGCCCCACAGCCAGCCAGCTCCACGCAGATGCAGGGGCCCTCCTCGCCTGGTAACGGGCGGCCAGGGTCCGCAGCCAGCGCTGTGCCTGCCACTCCCCGCCCCATGACAGCAGGGGAGGGGCCGT
The DNA here is from genome assembly GCA_004363575.1 of Solenodon paradoxus. NCBI lineage: Eukaryota > Metazoa > Chordata > Mammalia > Eulipotyphla > Solenodontidae > Solenodon > Solenodon paradoxus. Next base: position 67,685 of record RJWH01004671.1, read on the forward strand.
GGCGGGGAGAGCGCCCTTCTCCAGGGGCAGCCGGCAGGGCAGGCTTGGGATTTATTTATGACTGGGAACTAGGGGAGCTGGTTTGTAACCAGCCACCGTCGCTATAGCAACCGCTCATTGGCACCGGCTTCTGCACTAAAAATAGACCATCTTCATGGCTGGGAGAGAAAAATCAAAGTTGGGGGTGGCCCGGTGAGCTCTGCTCTGGGGCCCCAGGTGGATTCTGAGGTGTAGGGATGTATCTGCTGTAAACCACCCACGTAAGGGCAGAAAAGACTGGCGGGTGGTACCCCGCCCTTGGGACACAGGGTCGCCAAAGTCACCCCACTTTGAACATTTTCTGTCTTCTGTGTAGTCTGAACCATAGAACTTCGTGCTTAATCATAAGCAGCCTTATTTCATTGGGGTTTTATTCCATTTCTTAATCTTCAATCTGTATTGTGGGGTTGTAAATATTTCTCAAGGTCAAGGTCTTAATTATAGGATGGGACCAGAACTCATTTCTGTCGTATGAAAAGGAGCTGAAAGAATTAGAAATGTTGGCCTGGATGACGGGAGTGAACTTGAGGAGGGGCAAGAGTTTCCAAATATTTGAAGGACTGTCCTACTCAGGAAGGAATGCCCTGGCCTCTGGCCCCCTGGGGAGAGACCGAGCTCAAGTCCACAGGAGAAGGATTTCCTCCCATGCAGCTAGGCTTCCTGACTTGGGGCAGGGGTGCGTGCGTGCGTGCCTGCGTGCGATGTTAAGATTGTTGCAGTAAAGTAAATCACAGCACCCCCCAGTGGTGGCTTTGGTAAGAGGGCACCGCGTGGACAGGGTCTCAATCCTGAGGGTGTAACTATGTTCTTGAGTTGTCAGTGGGGGAGGCCGGGGTCTCGAAGGTACCGTGACGATCAGGGGCATCGAGCGCCCTGTCTGCACGCATGGGCGCTCAGCCTGCACTGACACGGGGTCTTCCAGCCGAGGCGGGGCCTGGGTGGGACCTTCCGAGGAGCCCCTGTGCTCCACAAGAGGTGGGGGCGTGGGTGATGAGCGCACCCCTTTGCTGACCTTCTCTTTTTGTGGCAACGCGTACAGATGTAACCGTTCCCACTTTCACCACTTCTGGGTGCAGTGGTGGCATTAAACATATTCACTTCATGCTGCCCTCACTTCCAGAACCTTCTTCTTGCAACACAAACACACTGTCCCCATTGAGCTCTCACTCCCCGCCCCCGTGCGCTATTCTCTGTTCCCGATGCTCGCAGATCCCAGATCTCACAGCAGCTGCCCGCCAGGCACCCTGTCCAGGGCTCCTGTCGGTGTGCCACGGTGTCCCTTTTACAGACCTAGGACCAGTCGGTGCGTGGATGGGCCTTATGGCTTCTCCACCCACCCAGCGGTGGAGAGGATGTCTCCCCACCTGGACACCCAGCCCCCCTGGCCTCGCTCCTGTCGGTGAGGATGGGACAGGAGGCTCTAGGTCCTGGGCAGTGAAATGAATGGTCCAGGGCAGCAGGCTTGTGGGGAAAGGGCCTAGGACACCCTGTTGTGTAATGAGGGGTGCTGAGAGCCCCAGGCCTTTCTGGAGTTATCACAGGGTGCAGACCCAGGGGCTCAAGGGGGCACCCGCCTGCAGTGTGACTTGAGGGACATAGTGAGCAGTCCCTACCCCCCTCTCAAATGCCCTCAGTCTGATCTAAAGGCCCCCATTCCAGCTCAGTGCCTTTGGGCCCTCCCTGGGCCTCTGTTAGCCAGAACCCACAGGTGCCTCAGGCCTGTCACAAAGCAAGGTGCTGGAAATGGGTGAGGGACAGAAGTTCAGGGCAGATCGCATGGCTTCACCAAGGCCGTGACCAAGGATTCTTGAGGGAGCCCAGCTTCCCCAAAGAGCTCGGTGGCTAGAAACTCTGGTGGGAACCACTGCACTGAACTGAAATCCTAAATACAAAGGTGGTGACCAGGGTTCCAGCAGCCCTCAGAGCCCTCTGAGGGGAGCTGGGTTTCAACTTGCTGAGGACCGCGTCTTTGCTGAATTCTGATCAGTGTAAATGGGTGAGTCCAAGGTCAAGTGGATAAAAGTCAAGCATGAATCATAAAATCAAGGTCGCAGCTTCTCAGTCCTCAGCCTGAGCCAGGTTGCAGACCCAGCGCCCCAAACAGAAGGGGAGGTTCCTCTGCCTTTCACCAGTTCATTGGGGGAAGGGAATAGGCCTTGGGGAACTGCGGACATGAATCCTGGGGACCCAGAATGTAACTGGGCCCCCCTGCCCCTGCAGGAGCCATGTGGAGAGGACGGCTGAGCAGTGGAGGCCCAGAGCCTTTCCTGTCTGCACTCCAGGTCCCCACTGGAGGAGGCGGGGTGACAGAGGGCTCAGAGGTGGGGCCTCAGCTGGAGGAGTCAGAGGCCTGCGGGGAAGGGAGGAATGCCGAGCCATGTCTATCTAATCAGTTGGGGTGTCAGATCCAGAATAAGAAAGTCCGGCTGACATGCCAGCCCACGCGGCGTTGGTGTTGAACTGTCAAGAGGGTGGATGCTCCATGAGACTCAGGGCTACAGCTGCCGGCCGCCCAGAGCTGCTGGTTTCAGGAGAGCTGAGGGGATTCTGCCTCCTCACTCGTCCTTTAGTGATTAGACTTCCTTTATCAAAGCAAAGCCCTTCTTGGGTGAAAGCCCGCTTTGATGCCAGGAGAGGAAAGGAACCCAAGGGCAAGGTGACCTTGTGTTGGAAAGAAAAGATTGAGCAGGCAGGGCCGGGAGGGCCTGGAGGGCTGATGGAGGGGGAAGAATTTTCAGATAGTCTGCCTGCAGCATTGCCCAGCAGGGGTCTCCGAGACCCCACAAGCTCCAGGCAGCAGTAGCAGTGAGCTTTGCTGGAAGAGGACTCCCGTTAAGCCCTGGGCCCTCCAACAGAGGTGCAGACTATGTGACATCCACACAACTGTCCATCTCAGAGCAGGAAGGAAGCCAAGCCATCTGCTTCACAAATGAGGCACCTGGGCTCAGGTTAAGTGATTTGCACAACGCCAGGTGCCTGGATATACCGGACATTCACAGATTAACTTCCCTCTGTAGGATAGTGCTGCTTTGCTTAAGTGCACATGCAATTAAATAGGCAATGCATGTGTGTGCTGCACTATTCAAAGCATGCAAAAAGGCTTATGGTAAAAAAGAAGGCAGTCATCCCCCTGGACCTGGTCTCTGGCATCTGCCTAGAAGCAACAGAGATTCCATGTTCTTTTGAAGACATTCAGCGCAGTTACAAACTTTGTTTTTTACCACAGCAGCATGTCTTACACACTATTCTGCAACTTGCTTTCTAACCTCTCATATTTTGCACCCCTACTCCTTTTCATAGTTGTATAATATTCCACTCTCTAGATAGTCCGTGAAATATATCAGCCGATCTCCACTGGTGGAGCTGTTCTCAATCCTTGGCTGTCAAATAGGTTGCAACAGATATTCTTGTATTTTTGTGCCTGTGTGGAAACATCCCTGTGAAGGAAACGCCTGCAGCTGAGGGTGCATGTATTTCTCCTTTGATTAGCTGTTGCCCTCCAGACAGGCTGTCCCATCATACAGTCCCAGCAGCACATGCCTCACCTCCTCTCCAAAACCCTGCGGTTGGGCCTTTCTAACCTTTGTCAATGTGATGGTTTCAGAGCTGAGCTGTGAGCGCCTTGGGGCAGAATAGGTACAAAAATCTGTGTGTGGGTGTGCTCTGGTGGCACAGGTGTTAAGCCTGTGCTTGGGGCTCAGTCCATGTGCAGCCCAAGGACCCCGGTTTGTGACCTGGGTCAAGGCGGAAAACTGCATAAAACGTTTCTTCCTCCTCTCTCTTTCTGCTGCCTGCGTACTTCTTTCTCTTTAAAAAACAACAAATATAACCACACGTGTGAGGCCCTCCGTGCAGAACCACCGGCCCTTGCTCCTCCGTGAGTGTTTCAGGCTCCCCCTTCCTGTCCTGTGAGCGATCCTTGGGCTCTAGAATATTCCCACTGCCCAGGACCCGCCGTGAGGGAGATGGGCAGGGGTCCTGCCTCTTGATTTCTGCCCGAAACTCCTCAGGTGTCTTCCGTTCCTCAGTCCCCTGTGCAAATGCCCATCTAAGGCAACTTTGCCACCCACATCCTGGTGTCTCCCCGCCAGTCTGCCAGGCCCGCGGCTCCTGCATCATCGCCTGCAAGGCCGCAGGGAAGGTGTAGACGCCCGCAACTTCAGGAAGGCATCCGACTGGGCTCCAGGAAGGTAGAGCTGTGGGAGAGATGATGCACCAAGCCGTCCATTCCACGTGTCCACACCCATGGTTTGAGCATGTGCACAGCGACATACCCATCACACACCATGTCAGCATTTTCATCACCCGGCGAACCCCATCCCCCATAGCCGTCACCACTGCCCCACCCTGGCACCCTGAGTGTGCCTTCTGTCTGTCAGCTTGCCTGGCCAGACTGCCATCTCATGTCGGTGGGACATTTGCGACATGGCCTCCTCCGTCTGCATCACGATCTCACACTTTTCCCTCCACCTAAGGCTCTGTTAGGAGGCAGGACCTCTCAGGGTTTGGGGTGATGGTTCATGTCCCCTGAATGTAGCTCCACAGAGGGGCAACAGGGGAAGAAAGCATCGTTGAGAGGGACCCCAGGCTGAGAATAGGTCCTGGAGGCTCCCCACTCCAGACACTGACTAGTGGAGATAGGCCAGCAAGGCTTCGCAGTAGAAATTCTGGGGGGGCCGCACAGTGGGGGAACATCAAGGCAGGCTGCCAGGAGGAGGTGGCCTTTCAGGGCAGAGGTGTGTGTGTGTGTTTATACAGCGTCACCCAGGGGGCTGGGGGAACATGTGTCCTAGAGGAATGGTCAGGCCAGACAACTTTATGAAAGTAAACTCTCCTGTCAGTGTGCGAGGGGACACTGGGCCATGGTTGTGACGCTCAGAGCCAATATTGCCCCTCCAGGGCACTCCAGGCTCCCTGATCTCAGCGACGCCGTGTCCATACCCCACACAACTCCCAGCCCCTGCAGGCCCCACCAGGCCTGCACAAAGGACATCTGGTGCTACATTCAGGCCCTTTTGTCCTTGAGTGGCCGTCACCATTCTTTTCCTCTGGAGTTTCTCCAAAACATTTCTCTTCCAAACTAGAGTAAAATCTGCCCGCCTCCCTCGAAGGACCCGGGTCACCTTGAGGGATGTTCTGGGCATTCTGGGACTCTAGTGTAAAATCACAGTGGCCTGGGGGGCTCTCCTGATGCTCTCTTTGTATGCGTTTTTCAGAGCTTGGCTTTGTAAGGCAACCTCAGCCCTTCCTTTGTTTCCCCAGGTTTTTGTGGGGGCATCACTACTTGTAGCAACACTCATTTCCCTGAAAGGTCACAGAGGCTCCAGGTGTGACAACTGTCTCTCCTCCAGTCACCTGCCCCGGGGACATTTAGATCTTTGAATGGGCAACTCGCCTCGGGCCTCCTTTTTCGGAAACCTCTCGGGTTTTCTCCAGCGGAAAAGGGTGGTGGAAATGTGTGAATCCGTTTGCTTTGCAAGTGAATTTCTCTGCAGCGGGTACACGTTTGGCCTGCATAAGCCTGTTTGCTCATCACAGGGGTGGAAACAAGCTCCCGCCTGCCTTCCTGCAGGATATTAACGCACCTGTCCCTGCCGGACGTGGCTGCGCTTCCCAGGACCCACTCTGAAGCCGTGGTCCGTGCCCTGAGCTGGGAGGCTGGACGGGGTGGGGGATTCAATGTGGACAGGTGGGCTGTGGTGGCAGACCCTGCCGCCGCCTCGCTAATGAGCATTAGGGCACAGGTGGGTGGACTGACCGGGCATCGATCCAGTGAAGACCCCTCTGCGCATCTCTGCAGATGTGCTCACCCTTTACAAAGTGCTCTGCACGGCCCCTTATTTTTTAAGGAATGAAGGTGAGTAGGCAGGCAGGGAGAAAGATCAAAGAGGAAGAAGCACCCTTTTTAATTTTCACTTGAGTTGTTCACACTGGTTATTCCCCTGGCACTTGAACCCAGGGTGCATGGCCTGCATCCTCTGGAGGCAATTGACCCAACTGCTACTCCACCAGGGGGCGCCCCATGCATCCTCTTTTGATCTGAGATTTCTTAATAAAGGCACAGGGGTTTGATTCCATAGCGAGGCTGCCCATATACCCCGTTTTCCACAGGACAGCATCGTTTATTTTCATATTTCCCAACTGTCAATTTTGTCCTGTCTTTAATAAAGCGGGGCCATCTGTAGGGCAGGGCCACAGGGGCAGTGGAACTGCCCCGGGCTAGTCTGTGGAGGTGCCCAAAAAGACGCCTTCCTGTTTTGTCCCATCTTGAAGTATGGCCAACCTCCCCAGAGCTGACCCAGGCCCCAAGCAGCATATGCACGTTTTCTCCACTGATGGCCAGTGACCCCACACAGAACTGCTCACGGCTGCCCGAGAGAGGGCAGACAGCGCTTTTTCCCGGGGCTGGGAACAGACAGACAAGCGGGGCAAGCACAGCCTTCTCTCTTCTTTACCTTCCAGGCTGAGGGTGCCCGGCAACCTCACTGTCTGGGAGAAGCCTTCGTGGGGGGGGGGGGGCGCGAGGGAGGTTCTTGACTTGCCGCCCCCCATTGTGTGATCAGTCCTTTCAAGTGACTCGGGTTGGTGTCTTCCACACTGTCTTCATGAGTGACAGCAGTTGGAACCGGTGGCTGGAGGGTGGGGTCTGTGAGTCTGTCTCACTGTGATGCGTGATTAAATGTGCCCATATTCAGGACAATCCCACATGACACCCTGTCCTTAAAAAGCGGCTGACAGTCTGGCTGCACTCAGGGCTGTGTCCTCCAGGCCAGCACTGAAGAGTAGTCTGTTTGGGGACATGCAACAGGGGTCATCATTCCTGTTTCCCACCGGTGCCCCAATTCTCTCCGCGCCCAGGAGACAGCTCCAGGTGTGGGTCGGCATGTGGCATCCTGTTCCTGAGATGTCACAAGCAGAATTCTTTATTGCCCAGCCCCTGCCATCCTGGATGTTTGCTGAGTCTTCCCTCCCTGTGTCCGGCATCGTCAGTCATCCGATTGGACAGGACAGGCAGCAGCAAAAACGCAGGGGAACCACGGGGGCTCCAGAGGCAGGGCTCCCTGACACCCCCGCCGGGAAGGGAGTATGTAGAGACCAGAGGGAACAGCCCAGCTCCCACCATGTCCCTGGGCACAGCCGCCTACCCGTGCACACACGAGGACCCCGGGAACAGAACTCGCTTTGGTGCTGGCAATCTGCTGAAAACTCCACGCCCCCTGGCGGAAGTGTGGGTGCAGTGGGAGAATTTGCATGACAAGTTCATTTCTCTCTGAATTGTCAGGCTGTGTGCAAATCAGAATTTCTCTATACAGGTACAATGAGGAGAGAAGGATGTCTCAACTCCTCCAGCACTGAGCCATCTGGGATGCTGGTGTTTTGCCCACCACCAGCCCCCATTTTGGGACAGGATTTAATTTTCCTGGTTCAGGCCTGAGTGTCTCCCACCTCAGCCAGGTGGTGCCAGGTGGGTGGTGGCACCTCGAGGGGCTAGGCACTGATTTTGTTTCATCAGTGGGGATGGACAGCCTCTCCCAGGGGGCCTGCAGGGCTGTCCCTGGAGCCGGCACTGCAGCCCCATGGGGCTGGAGACAGCCCATTTGTGGGAGCGATGGGAAAGGCCTCGGGCTGCCCACTGGACCCCGAGCCAGCACACAGGTCACAGGCCCTTCCTGCTCTTTCCTGGGTGGGGACACATTGTCTTGCATATGTGGCAGGCAGCAGCAGGTGGAAGGCTGAGTCGCCCAAGGCTGAGTCCCACCTGACACGGACTGTTCGCCTGCAGTCACCTGGGAGGGGAGGGGGTGGCAGTGAGCATGCCCCCATGGACAGAGCAGAATGCGGCGGTCAGCCTGCGCCCCCTCAGAAGGGTGGCCTCTGGGGTGATGTTGACAAGCCCAGCCAGGGGCCCTCCACCGCCACCAGGCCTGGGTTGCACTGCAAATGTCGTGGCCAGGCCGGGGGCCGGAGTCTGGGTGGAGGATGCCGGGTGGCGGAGGAGACTGACGGGCTGTGGCGCGTGAAGCGGGTGCCGTCTGACTGCACCGTCACCGGCAGGCAGCTCTGCTCACATACGGGCGCCGGTGACGGTGCCGACTCACGCACTCAGTTAAGCAAGGTCACGGTGACCTCTGCATCCTGCTTCAGCTCGTCCTCTCCAGCCGCTCCAGGGCCTGGAGGTCAGAGGAGGGACGTACCTGTTTCAGGAGGTGCACCCTGGTGAGCAGGTTTGGCCCCGCCTCCGGCAGTGCGGACCACACCTCCTGGGGACCCGGGGTCACGTGGCGGTGGAAGCAGCAGGATGAACAGCGACATGACAGATGTCCCCTCGGCCCTACCCGTCTGCTCCCCTTCAGTCCTCCTGCTCCTCCTTCCCTTTAAAAAGAAAAACCAGTTTAAATACATCAGCATGTGGACTAGTAATGCAAACACTTCCATCAATGTCACTAATGGTCCTCTCACTGTCCCCGGGACCCTGTCACTGCTACTACTGCTCCTGTCACCTGTCATGAGTCTTGTCACTGTCACAAGATCTCTTGTCACTGTCACAGGTTCTCCTGTCACTTCACAGGAACTCTTGTCACTGCCATGGGTACTCCTGTCACTGTTACAGGAACTCTTGTCATTGTCACGGGTACTCCTGTCACTTTGCGGGTGCTGTCTTCACTGCCACCAGACTGTCACCCACTGTCACTGTCCTGCCTGCCTGTCTGTTGGGCTTCTGCCCAGTGCCACACATGGCCATACAGAGACGGTAACCGTGCCCCCGGCGCCTAATGGCTGTCCCTGCAGACCCGCCTGTGCAGGGAGTAGGGGGCAGAGGCTTTGGGAAAACGAGTTGCAGCCGCCTCGGGGTGCGGGCCACCTTGCGAGCTGCAGCCCAGGCGGGTGGACTCCTGGAAGCAAGGGCAGCAGGCACAGGGGCCGAGGTGGTGGCCTGACTGTCCCAGTAGCACCGCGGGGCCTGGGAGGTGGACGTGGCAGGCGTGAGACCGCTGGGAGTGCTCAGTGTGACGGGGCCGGGCGGGGCCCTGCAGAGGGCTGGGACCCACCTGGCCCCCGTCTGGAAGGCCTGCGCGTAGGGATAGTGGAGGGGGGGCACGCCAGGGAGGGCGGTGGGGACACGAGCGTGGACACCGTCGTTACCAGCGTTTGGGGGCAGAACAGGGGTTCAAGTGCAGCTTAGCCAAGTGACCTAGGACACGTAATGGCTTCTCCTCCAGCTGTGGCTCCGACCGCTGGGGAGCCACCCGCCCCCAGTGACAGGCGCTGGCACAGCCGCTGCTGTGCTCCTGTCCGGGGACAGGCGATCCGCGCCCAGCTCCCAGCCACCTCATCTAACCCAACTCCGGGCCGGGGCTCGGATTCTTGGCCACCGTGGGGCTGGGTCACCGTCTGCAGCGTCCCCACCAGGTTCCCGTTCCTCCCCCCAGGGCTGGCGGCCGCCCTCCTGGCGTGAACTCGTGGGACATGACGTGTGACAGGTGCCACAGCCTAGAGGGCACAAGGGTCCCGGGTGCCCCTCGGTGCTTCTGTAGAACGACAGACACCTCTCTGGTGCTGGTTAGTGGGAGGCGCCCCTGGAAACGCCGCCCGCGCTCTGTGCTGGCGACTGCTGAGGACTCGCTGCCCCCAGTCCCCGGGTCACATGTTGGATGGGCAGGGGTTGATGTTAGCCGTGCCACCAACAAACAAGCACTTAGTCACACAAAGTACTTGAGTTTGAGAAGCGTCCGAGAGAGGGGCCCAGTTTCAGTGGTGTGACCTAGTTGTTGCCAGGTGCCTGGGCTTGTCCTCCATCAGGGGACACGCTCTGGTCGCCCCCCCACCCGAGCTGCTCATGTACAGTGGGGCGGACACGGCCCGAGGGTGAGCCAGCCCGGCCTTTGAGACCCACAGGAAACCCCTTTCCGCCTGGGAGGCCGCCTAGAGGGGTGTCTTCAAGTGTCCTCTGCCTGGGCCTGGCCTGCCCACTGCAGCTGAGAGGCTGGGAAGCACAGTGACCTTAGGTCAGGGGTGAGAGGTCAAAGCCAGCACATAACTGTGGGCTGACGGGGAGCCTAGAGACAGCAGAGTGGGGTCTTTCCTGGGGGCAAGCCGGGAAGATCTCAGCTAAGGACCTGAAGATCACAGTTTCCTTTTGAGGGGACCTTTCACTGAAGCAGCTGAGCGGACACTTCACGCTCGGCCCCCCGACCCCACCGTCCCTGCAGTTGCGGACCCTGGTGTTTCCCAGGGCTCGCTTTGATAGTATGTCACTCTCCCTCCCGGGGACACACTCTGACTTTCAGGACCCTTTTTCATGGCCTCGGGAGACGTGGCCATGGACATCGGGGACTCTGACCTTTTGAAAGCAGGGAGAGGCCAGAGCTGGTGTCCCCCACTCAGGGCTGGGCGCAGGGATCCTGCCCTTCAGGCCTTTACATCATCAGCCCTACAATCAGCTGGACTTCTGTCCACTGCTCCAGGAGAGACTTCTGACTAGAGCCTGAGTCCCGAGCCAACCCCATACTGAGGGGCTGCCCCGTGCCTCAATTTCCTCATCTGGCGAGGGACTACACATTAAACCAGAATACTTGTAAATCACCCCAAGCAGTGCCTGGACTGGAATTACCACTTAGTCAAGGGCTGGGGAACCTGCCTTCCTTCTGCATCCATGAATTTCAAAGGAACGGAGACGTGTCCTGCTGGGGTCCCGTTCTGATGCATCTTTGGAGATGCTGTCCCAAACAGCAAAGCACACGCTCACTAGAATTCACTAGAACTGGCCTCCCTTGCACAACAGGGCAGCCTGGTTGTGAGTGGGGGGTCGGAGCCTGCAGGCTTGTGGGTCTCCTGCAGAAAGACCCCCTCCAGCAGGTCCTGGGCCACACACTGCGACTGGTACTCCTGTGAGGACAGGCAGGTGGCCTTCTGTGGCAAGAGCAGCTCTGCCACCAAGGCCCAAGGACTCCCTCTGAGTCAGGAGCCCTGCGGCCTCGTGACCCTGTGTCTGTGGGCTGAAGGCGTGCTGAGGCGTAGCTGGGCTGCGCCCATCCCTGCTGCGCCTGCTGCTGGTTTGGGTACTATCATCACGTGCTGTCATGCTGTGCTGCTGTGTCTCTCGGGGTGGCAAAGATGGTCGTGGCATCAGGGAAAACCTTCCTTGATTGGAAAGGGGGCTTGGTGGGCCGAGCCACCTGTCCCCAGGCTCCCTCTGCCTGACCCTAACCCCACTGGGTCAACTTCCCCATGATGGGGGTCCCCTGGCTGTGGCTACAACGGCCCCGCTGGCCGACCGAGTCCCCTACAGAATGCCAGTCAGGAGTGGGTCAGACAGGCCCCTGGGTCAGCCTTTGGGTGTCGGGACAAGACCCCCATGCCCGACAGACGCTGCCTCACCCAGTGAGGACCAGGCCCTGAACACAGACACAGCCCTGCCACCTGTTTCCCTGGGTCACAACTGTGTCCCCAGGCCAGCCTGTGTGTTGGCTCTGAGTTCAGTCTCGGGGTCACCCTGTCTGGGGCTCCCACCAACTTCCCAAGCAGGGTTCACTGGCGTTCTGGTGCGTGAGTGCGTCTGTGACCAGACGACAGGGGAACACACTGACGCCCTTGGCTCTGGCTGTGGCTCAGAAGGAAGTGAGCTTCTCTCATCAGCGGGAAGCCCGACATTCTCCCCTGTGAGACACATGCAGCTGATGAGAGCCCCGCTGCCACCAGCACGTCACGCGCCAGCGCCGGGCCGCAGGTGCAGCAGCCGCAGTTCGTTTTATCAGCGTGCTGGGCAGTTCTCATCAGCTGGCTCCTCCTCAAAACGTGTCGCATTTGGCTAGTGACTCCGTGGTGACATCTTTGCACAGATAGGATCTGATACTCAGAGGAAACCTCATCAGCTCAGGGCTCTTTGTTCCTGTGACCAAGGCAGTCAGGGGAAGACAATTGAATGGTGACATTTGGGGACATGCTCTGTCCGCTGAATCAGGTGTGGGGACTGGTCAGACTTGTGTTCACATTCTGGCCCCCAGCTTCCCAGCTATGCTCCCACTGTGCCTGCCTTCTCAGCAACCCCTCTGCCCCTCTCACCTGGAGGGATAGATCCCTTCCCACAGTGCTGTGTGGGGTCATAGATGAAACGTGGGCCCAGCTCATTAGCTGTCATTCCTGCACACTCCGGCTCCTCTCCTCTCCTGTGCCCACAAGACTGGTGCTGAATAAATATGGCAGAGGCAAGACCAACGCCGAAGACCTCGTAAGTGCCCTTTGGTGATGAGAATCTCGGTTCCCAACGCTTCGTTCATGGGGGCCGACTGGAAACTCCCCAGAGGCGGCAGAGTGATGTGAAATCCCCGCAGCCAGGCGGCTGCCTGGTGGAACATTCTGCAGCAGTGTGAGTAAACAGCCCATAGCTTTGTGTCCAAATATGGGCGCAGCCTGGCCCACTTGTCAGAGACAAAAGCAGGCAAAAGTCGTCTGTGACGCAGGACTCCGTGACTGAAGGGTGCTCCTCCGGTCTGCAGGATGTGCTCCTGTCGGGCAGACCCACGGAGTCATGAACCCAGAATCTGCGCTTCCTGTAGGGAGCGCCCGCGAAGCACTGTTTCAAGCACAAGCTCAGGAGAGGTGGGCAGGCATTCACTCCATCAGTAGTGTGAACTGAGCGCGAGCACCGTCCCCACCGGAGCTCAGCGCTGACCTGCTGCTGTCGGGGCTGAAGCAGGAGTGGGTGGGATGCTCACTGCCCGTGGGGAGACAATTTGGAATCGCTTGGAGGCAAGAGGGCGCCATTCGCAGTGCGTGGAGTTGAGTTTGTTCTGGTTCTCGGTGGTAACCTCTGCTCCTCCTGGGGGCCCAGTTCAGTCCTGAACTTGGCCCCTCCCAGAGACCTCTGGGCACAGCCCCGCTCCTTTCCATTACTGCCCCCAATCAACGTGGCTGTGCCCCCAGGCTTTGCCTGACCGTTAATTCATACTAACGCCTGTCCTTTCTCAAGGAATCGGTTACTGACTGTCCAGCGCCAGACTTCAGAGTAGATTTAGCCATGTCCCCAGGCTCACTAGCCAGTGAGGGGAGAAGCACATATACAAGAGATAAGCGGGCCAGGCAGGTGCACGGTGCCTGGCGGCTGCTGGCCTGAACCAGTTGGGGCTCTGGTCTCAGGTTCAGTGTGGCCTGCTCCCTAGCCGTGTGCTCTCATTGTTTATGAGCCTCCAGCCTGGATGGCCAGGCTTACTTTCTCACGTCAGAGAGGATAGTCAACCCAAAGATGATGTTTTCTGAAAATCAGACTTTGAATCTTTTTTTTCTCATGGGGGCCTGCTCCGGAGAACAACACTGTCCAACAGAGCTTTCTGGAAGGATGGGCGTGTTCTCTAGCTGTGTGTCTCATAGGCTGGCCACTAGTCACATGTGACTGTCAGCCACAGAGAATCTGGACAGTGCTCCTGTTTTTGTTATGGGGGTGCTGAGGTGAAGCGTCACAAGCTGAGCGGCTTAAGGTGTCGGGAACCTGAAGCCTGGAGGCTGAAATTGGGTGTGAGAAGCGTTTCTTCTGCTGGGGCTCTGGGAGGTCTGTGCCGGCCGGGCCTGTCCCCTGGCTTCGGGGCCGTGGGCAGCTGCTTCTGTCCATCCCTGTGTCTCACTTCCTCTTCTTACGAGCACACCAGACATTTGGAATTGGGGCTCCCTTAACCTGATCACCTTTATAGAGAATCTACTTCCAAGTCCGGTCACGGTCACAGGTTTGGGAAGGGCTAGGCCGCATGTTTCTTTGGCAGGGCCCGGGGGCACATTCAACCCGTGACAGCAGTGCGGAGCTGTTGTTTTCATTGACGCCATTTAACATATAGACCCGTGTGGGGCTAGAGGTCGCTCCAGGACAGCAGAGCCGTGGACGGTGGAGGAAGCTTGTGGCAAGTCAGCGTTTCTGTTCAGAGCCACTGGGCCTGGTGGCTGCCCCGAGGCTGTGTGGCCTGCCTGTCCCGAGGGCTGGGAGGAAGAGGGCACAGATTCCCGGCCCTGACAGAGCAGGCAGAGCAGGACTAGTCTGATGGGCGTCATTGGTGCATTTTGCCACTTAGCCGGCCCAGCGAGGCTCCCCGACTCCTCCGGGCTCCCCTTCACAGAATGGCAGTGCGCCTGTGACCTCTCTGGACCCTGTGGAGATGTTTGGCCTTTGGGGCCGGGCAGATGACCTTGCTGAATGGGAAAACAGCATGGAGAGTTAGAGACAAGGGCCTGGCCTGGCAGGGAAGCCCTGGAGGCCATCACACGCTCCTCTGGCCCTGGGGTAGCCCCAAGCATCCCCACCCAAAGCAGCACTCAGAGCTGTGGCTTCCTGTGGGCCCCCCACCAGCTCAGCCCCTGGGACCATGTCAGTGTGCACCCCACCTGACACCGGCCCCTCATCCGCGGGAGGGGCAGACCCCTGCTCACACCCCCGGTGGGTGACTTTGACTCTTGCCTAAGTTCTGAACCACCCGAGGAGCCGGGTTCTCGCTCTGGCCTACGCACAGGTCACTGAAGGCTCTCACCAAAGGGCACGTCAGATCTGGGGGACGGCGGGTCTGCGTGTCTGACGGGGTCCTCCGCCCACACTCGGAGCAGCCGGGGCCGGGATGCTCAGGAACAGACACTTTTTGCGCTCATGATCTCTGCTCCGCGTGGAGGCCAACGCTGCTGCTCCCTTTCTGTTCATTCACCTTAAAAGATTCAGGTGCTGGGGATGGGCTTCTCAGTGTCACCTCCTGCTCCCTTGCCAGGGGAGAAATCATGTGCAATGACTGGTCCACTGACCTGTGTCCTACAAAACACTAAGACTAATGCCCCCTGCTCAGTCCTGCACTCAGATTTCAGCGGGACCATTTCGTACATCTTGGAGGCAGCAAAACGCTGGCAGGCAGAGCTGTCTCCCCCTGAGGCGACGGGGTTGTGTAGTGTGGGGGTCCTAATTTGTGACAGTCTATGGCCACAGGCCATTGTCCCCTCCAGCAGCCTCTCATTTCCCTGCCCCTGCTTCCCCAGCTTAGCTAATTCAGGCTACTCCCAAAGACACCCCTCCCCTGCCCACAAGGCCCACAGCACACTGCTCTGCTGTGCACTCTCTGGCTCATCTCACTTGTTCATGAATGCCTTTTCTCTCTCTGCGAAGGACGTGTGCATAATTAATCTCATGCTTCCTTGGGCTGTGGCTTACTGGTCTGCGAAGGTTCCTTCTGTCTCCCCGGCCGGTTACATGATTCCAAGCCCTGGTCTTTTGCATAACTCTCCAAACACCGTGCAGAAATAGACATCATCTCATTGGTTGCATTTTTCAAAACCAAAATGCTTTCAAAGGCACCCTCTGCTGTTTCTTCATCCCAAAACGAACATCTCCGTGGTGTTACACCAGCCTTTGTGGGAAAGGTTCAGAGTTCTCATCTCCACGGCCAGCCCCGAGGCAGGCAGCCAGTGGAAACCCTAGCGCCTCTCTCTCAGCGGGGGGCTGAGACCGGAGCCCTGACAGAGCTGCAGGCCTCTGGCAGCCACTGCACCCACCAGGTCTGCTGGGACTCGGCCAGCAGTGGCCTCCCAGGGAGGAGGGCAGCCTTGCAGGGATGTGTGGCGGTGGCCGGCAGGACCCCTGCCTGGGCCCTGACCTGCAGCCAGGCCTCCCTTGTAACTGGTGGTTGGACTCTCCCAAAGCATGTCCCTTTCACAGCTATCAGTGGGAGACAGTGCGGGGTGTGGGGTGAAAGTTAGAGAAGAGGGGGTGGCCGCAGGCATCACTGGGCAGGTAGGGACACCCAGAGTTTCTGGAAAGGCTGCTGGTTGGGGCTCTTCCGTTCCCTCACAGAGGGCCACCACTGAGAGTGACATTGAGGCTCCGCTGTCTGTCATGCTGGGTCTGACTGCTCCTGTCTCGCAGAAACGGGGGTTCATGGGGCACACAATCTCTGGTGTAGGGGGCACAAAAGGGAGTTCCTTCTCCCAGCTTTGCAGGGGGTGATGTCTGTCACCAGGTCTCCCGTCCTCCTCTCCGAATGCAGAGTCCCTGAAGGCAGTCCTGGAGGGTACCCCTGTCTCCATTCTGCTGCCCTTGAAGTGAAAAGCTGGAGGGTCCAGGTTAGGACCATTTCGGGGTTCAGACCCAGGAGCCACTGCCCTGCCGTGGCCTCACTCATAGTGGGGGTAAGGGGTCATGCTGTGCCTGAGGAGCTTCCATGTTCATATCATCATTAGCTCCCAGCTGTCTGGGCCAGAAATCTGGAGCCCTACACCCTTCCCGACCCTCAGCTCCAGCGAGGCCACCCTCTGCATCTGCCTGCCCACCCCGCTCAGCCCACCCCTCACTGCTCCCACAGAGCCGCTGCCACAGCCCTTAGAGCGTTCTCTGCCCTCTGACACTCACAGTGATGCGTGCCCAGGCTCACAGTCTGCCCCCGCGGCACCCCGGATGGCCGGGAGCCCAGTCCACTGTGGTCAAGGCCCTCCAGGAGCCTGAAGCCACTCTGACTGTCC